>JASUDE010000572.1:0-28457 GCA_034509685.1 Colletotrichum cereale | reverse complement strand
AGTGAATAAAGTGGTAGTGGTGGTTGTGATAGTATCATTTTTGGGGTGACCGAAATGCAGGGGTGACCGAAAAGTGGGTGCTTTGACTTATCGGGAGAAGATCTCGCACTCCTCGACAGGGGCGAGGGTTGTCGCATCGACCCAGCCAGTCCAGGTTTCACCGTCTTTCATAGCATCTTTGCTGTATTTTATGAGGCCCATCATCCAGGACATCTCGATGCATCCCTCCAAGGACAAAATACCGTCAGCCTCCATCTCCCATCGCGTCCTACTGCTACCGTAAGGCCCAAGTTCCGAGAACCCTGTGATAACCACCACTCGGCCCAGATCGACCATTCCCTCTAAGCCGCTTGACAGTGACGCCAACTCTTGATCCCAATCCGAAAGCTTGGGTAACTGCACGCGTAGATTCGCTCTTGGCAACAGCGTCTTGGGCTCTTGGCTCTCAACCTCGTCACCAAAAAAGGTTGCCTCTCTCCGCTCTTCGTCTCGGATGGCTCGTCGACTATCTGCCTCAGCCTGGAAGCGTCGACGTATTTTCCCGAGCTTATCTTTCAGCCCAACTACCTTGCTCATTCCACCGCTTAAGTCGACGATTACCGGGATTGATTGACATGCCAAATTTGTTCTGCCAGCCATGAGAGAGGCTATGAGAGCAGCCATTTGGTCTTGGGAGAAGGTTCGAACTCCCATATCCTCAATACCTTGGGCAACCACATCGTTTTCATCCATCAGCCTTGTTCCTCGAGTCCAGCCAATGACGACACCTATGATAGAGAGGTAGTCGTGCCAAGTTTCGGACTTCCATTTGGAGAGCAGGGGCTCTAGGCCCCTTTTTGACTCCGCATACAGGCCATCATTCCCCAGAGAACCAATATTAGGGGACAATGGGATAATGACTGTAGCTGGTCTATTCACAACTCCTTTAGAACGCTTGTTTCTTGCAATGGTGCCAATCAGCCTCAAAAGGTTGGTAAGCATCAGTCGGTGCGCGAATTCTGATTTCGAATCCAACTCTACGAGTTCTCGACCGTTCTCGGATATGGCTGCGAATGGAATGATGAAGTCAAGATCCCAATCATCAACTAGATTCCTTGAAAGCTCTTCAACATCTTTTCGGCTGCCTTGGTTGAAAGGAACAACCCTTAGAGCTGACCCCTTGGCACCGTACCGGGAATAGAGGGCCTGCTACGTCTGTGTTGTTTCAGGAGAGTAGTTACTGGTGGTAACGATGACTCTTGCGCCTCCTTCAAGTAGTAGTCTCAACAATCCGAAACCAATCGAATTCCGGCCAGCGCCAGTCAACAGCATATTTCGGCCTCGAAAAGTGAGTCCACAATGGCGCGCCATATCCAAGTCTTCGATATACACTGAGCTGAGTCTGTCGGATATGGTGGGAGTTCCATTACCATATGTACTAATGGTATATGGCACCTTAGTATCGGTCGACTTGCGAGCCTTGAAGGGTATAGAGCGCGGTATCTCCGAGAACTTGAGGTTGCCATCTATATCAACCGTCGTGACGGGGGCCAGATCAACTGACTTATCGATGAACTTTGGTTCTCGGTTCTTGGAAGAAATACTCGCGTGAAGACAAAATCTCATGATTCTACCCAGGTCGGTCTTCTCGCCTTGAGTTTTCGAGCAAAGGTACTGGATCTGTGCGATGGAGCGCTCGCAAGATCGGTTGATGATGGAAGTTGAGAGTTGTTCAATGAGCTCTGCGTTTTGCGAACTGGGTTCCTTGGCCAGATCAAACAACAACATGATATCCCGGGAGGACCAGTTCCAAAAGGAGTTGTAAAGCCGTTGCTTCTTGACATCGAATATCGGCTTAATACCTTCAGCGTAGTCGTCTCCGTGCTCATTACGCCATAGGTCAAGCTCATCCAGGTCTCTTGCACACTCAATTCCTGTCCTATCTTTGGCGATATCCTTGCCTATAGGAAGGTGTCGAATCAACACTTCGCTAATATCGCACAAAAGCGCATTTCCCTTCTTGTCAAGAACTTCTAAGGCCTTCGCGTCGACCTTGACGTTCTGGTCATCCATCGTCGACGATCTTGGGCGGTGAGCTGGTAGCCCTTCCTGTTTAAAATATGCCTTGGCAATATCGTCAAGAAACTTTTTTGCGGTCGCCTCAGAAGAGATTCGTGAGTCTGGCTGTTTTGGGAGCCTAGTAGAAACACTGCGTCTTGGCGCATCGGCCCCAACCCCCATCGGTGCTGTAAATAGTCGCGGATTTCCGAATAATTGAGGCTTCCCGGCATCTTCGATGAGACGAAACTACCCACGAGAGCTGAGGTCTTTTTGCCAAGGGTTCCTGTATGAGTTTTGCAAAGTGTATCAAATAGTTCGAGCAGTTGTTGTTCTTCGGTCCGGTCCGGTAGTTGATTTGCAAACTCTGCATGAAGGTCGCCAACAATCTCGTTGGCAAGAGTCGAACGCCCTGCCTCAATTAATGCACGTCAAAGCTTTCCGCATGTTGATATTTGACTCACCATTTACAAGCTGGTTTATTGATTTAGTTGTTTCAATCTGGTCAGCGGATCTCTTCAGCTTCGTGGCTATAATCGCGAGGACAACCGCTGAAGCCGGCAACGATACGTCTTCCAGAATTGGCGCTCCTGTTACTAGCTGGTTATCTTCTGCGTCCAAATCTGTCATCGAATCGACAGTAGGCAGCTCATTTTGAGCTTCCTGTGGCGGTCTCTCAGCACTCCCTATGGCCGTTCTATCATCATCTTCACCCGGAATCCCTTCCTTCTCCAGAGCCGGCTGATAGTAGATCTCCGGAAGGTCTTCCCCGGGACCTAGTATTTGCCGCCGGAGTCCATTCACTTCATCTGAAACGATGTATCGTTGGTTCCAGGTTCTTTTCATCATGTTGGTTAGGATGTCTTTTGGGCCAACTTCCACAATCCTTTCAGCCTTGATCTCCCCAAGGATAACATTTTGTGTCTCGATCCTAGAGAGTGAGTACAATGAGTAAAGCATTTTCTGATTCCTAACATTGGTGGAATCTTACCACCGCACCGGATATGCGAATTGATGCCTAGCAAGGTTAGTCAGACCTTCGAAGTCACTAGTATTAGACTAAAGCTCATACGCTAACAACTCCACGAGCAGGATGTGCGCCAGCTCTCGTTCTGCTTCCGGATGCATGGCAGAGTTCTCAGTATTCTCTACTTGGGCTCTCATTGTGTGGTTGGTTGTTCTGGACTTTCTCGTAATCGAAAAGGACAAGTAAAAGCACAAGGCACCTCAACTACACTAGCCGGATGTTGGCCGAACTTAGGATTGATGCTGAGACGTGCCCCGGTAAATGCATATCAGTCCAGTGGAGGCGTGACATCAGCAGAAAATACCCGTCTTATGCAACACCAGAGGCAGTTTTATGACCTGCTTGGGCCCGACCGCGTTTGATGTATGAGGGGAGCTCGCTAGAAAAAGCCGTGAATACACAAGAGGGGTCGTAAATGCACAGAACTTAGTCGTATCTGTGCTTTGCAGGAACAAGAGAACAACAATGGACAATCTGAGCCATATGGCATGTCTCGGAATGTCGGAATCGAACCGGACAGTGACAGCCGGTCTTCTTTTCTTGACGGTACGTTCCCCTATCAAGTATCGAGAATTAACTAAATAGTCTTCTAGATTGTCACAATTGGTTTCGTACTCAAGCGTCTCGTATTGCATCCTCTCAGTCATCACCCAGGTCCACTCTTTGGACGTCTGACAACTCTTTACAACACTTATCATGCTCTTAAGAAAGATCAAGCCCGCAACTTTCATCAACTTCATGAGCATTATGGCTCTGTTGTCCGTTATGGTCCCAATCATGTCAGCGTTAGGTCCGTAGAGGCTGTGAGAGTGTTATACACGTGCAGTCGTCAGATTCGAAAAGCAGACAACTATTTGGCATTCCCAAGAAATACAGAGATGGCCACTCTATTCTCGTGTATCGACAAACAAGTACATGCTAAGAAACGGCGAATACTTCGGCAAGGCTTTTCGGACTCGGCCCTCAAAGCGGCTGCTATCACTATCAGAAAACACACTGCGACTCTTTGTCAATGTTTGGAGTTTCTCGACAACGATGTTCAAGAAGCATATATATTGTCAGGGCAAGAAACCCCAAACCCAAGGCAATGGAGCAAGCCCAAGAATTTCTCCGAATGGATCAGCCGCTTCACGTTCGATATTTCCAGTGATTTATCGTTCTCGAAATCTTTCAATATGATGCGCTACTCTAGGAATAGACACATCATAAATATTCTACACGAGACACTATGGGCAGATAATGTTGTGAGTAAAATGTTTACGAGGATAGCACGCGGAAGAAATTAACGCCCTCAAATAGACAGGGTCATCGATCACGCTTCTTCAGACCCTTAAACTGAAGTGGCTATTTTTTTCGCACCACATACGGTCTACCGTCACATTCGACTCCTTCATCGGAGAGGCAGCAAAAGAAAGAGTAAGTAAGTTTAGTAACACGAAGAAGGATTTCATGTTCTGGCTCACTGGAGCGGTCGACCCCGTCACTGGGGATACCTTCACGATGGAGGAGCTCGTCGAAGAAGCAATCTTGTTGATTACAGCAGGTTAGAATGACTTCCGGAAGTGCTTCTTTAGATCATAATCTGACGGTGACCAGGGAGCGACACGACCTCAACTGCCATTTGTTCCACCATGTACTATCTACTGCATAACCCCGAAAAGCTTGTGAGGCTTCAAACAGAAGTCCGAAGTCTTTTCCCTGGATCTGACCAGATTGATTTTGGCACAGAGCTGCAGGCATGTACTTACCTTCGGGCATGTATCAACGAGGGCATGAGACTCTCCCCGGCGGCTGGTTCGGTTTTGCACCGTCAGGTGGAAGCTGGTGGCATCCGAGTCGGGGAGACCTTTTACCCCGAGGGTGTCAACATTGGAGTTCCAGTCTTCTCCATCCAACACGACAAGGAGTACTTTCGGGTGCCTTTTTCTTTCCAACCGGAGAGATGGATCGTGGGTGAGAGGCTTTCCGATGGCACGCTAATAACTCCCGAGCTTCTAAAACATTCGTCCAGCGCTTTCATGGCATTCAGCGCCGGAAACCGCGGGTGCATCGGAAAGCCACTCGCCTATCTCCAAATGTCGATTCTGTTTGCTACTCTCACATTCAAATATGACATGAGGTTGTGTCAAACGGCATGGGTGAATGGCACACATAGTGGACAAGGGCCAGATCCGTCGAAAGAGTACGAACTGCAGGACACGTTCATCAGCTGGAAAAACGGGCCACTCATTGAAGTGAAACCCAGGGCATAATGACGGAGAGGGTCATTGTAACTCATTCGACTTTTGAGCACACGGGCATATTCAGCCATCCAAGAGACCACGATCAACAGTCGATCATTTTCACACTTTCTTTTTGGAGGGCGGTTCTCATTTTCTTTAGGCTGCATTTCTACAATTTTCGGGGCACATGTAAACTATCGCCAATGAGTGTCTTAGAGAATGTCACACCTTTGTGAGGCGAAACCAATTCAAAATTTAAGTTACTACATTGAGCCATCAATTCAGCTGCTTGCCGCAATATATTACGATGCCAATTGTAGGGCGCATAGCGATGCCAATTTCAATGCGCACAGCGATGCCAAACCAACAAGACGTAGATCCTCCCGCTAGTAGTGGGTAGCTCTGATCGTTCATAAAGTCAATATTATCTCTACATGCATATTATGTCATCGTTTCTCAGCATGTTCGGATGAACACATTACTCATGCCCATTCATGAGCAGGATACAATCTCACGTCATGCTGATACATACTACTCAGCTGTGGCCAGTGCACCCACATCCTTCAGTGAAGGTTGGTGTTCAGAGGCGAGCTTCGTGGCACTGAAACCTTGTCTTAGTGGACGACTGCTAGTTGACAGTGAGATGCATTGTGTCTCAGGGACTCTGTCTGCTCTTGCCGGCCGGCCATTTGGATCTGCTCTGGGACTGTTTCACAGTAGCATCATTCAGTTTGCTAGGGTTTTTATGGTCTCACGGACAAAATGATCCCGCCAAAGTCGGATTACAGCAAGTCCCCACATCCCTGAAGCGATACAAGGGGGTTACCTAAAGCTCAGGTTGACATTACTGACGAATAATTAGGATGGGATATCTATGACAGCAAACAAAACAATGGTCAGTTATTACTTTGCGGTAAAGGTTACGGCCAATTTGAATGTCTACATGTTAACATACTTCATTAAATGCAGTTGTTGGTCATGTAGAGTCTATGTATAACACCGCCACTGGCAAATGGACTATCCCAAAGTTTGTCGAGAATCCTACACTCTCAATACACGGCCTAGCACCCGGCCTACACTATGGTTCGTGCCTCAACCTATAATAAAAGTCGTTGTTTCTCACTCCTGTACAGGTCAACAAGTCTTTGAAGGCATTCAAGGTAGCGACGTCTCAGTCACTTGGAATCAGATACTATGAAAACTAATGTCCATGGTTGAGATTAAGCCCGCAGAGACCCGAACGGTGAAATCCTCATTTTTCGGCCCGACGCCAATGCGGCCAGGATGAGACGTTCGGCTGCCTTTGTTTCTATGCCAGAAGTTCCTGAAGACGTATTCCTCGAAAGTGTTCATCTGGCCGTCAGGAGGAACGCGGAGTATGTCTGCCCCCACGAAATCGAAGGATCTCTCTATATTCGGCCGTTCCAGTTTGGTTCAAGCGCTCAGATTGGCCTGGAACCCCCGGACGAGTTTCTCTTTTGTGTCTTCGTACAGCCCCACATAGGTTTGCATGGGCGAGGTACCATCAAGGCTTTGGTGCTTGAAGAATTCGACCGCGCTGCTCCCAGAGGATCTGGTGCGGTGAAAGTTGGTGGCAACTACGCCCCAGTCATACGATGGACCGCTGAGGGAAGGAAAGAAGGTTACAATGTGCGTCTACACCTAGATAGTCAGACTCGGACCGAGATCGATGAGTTTTCCACTTCGGGTTTCATCGGCATCCAGAATGGAGAAGGGGAGACCACAGTCGTGATCGCAAATAGCAAATCGGCCATTGAGAGTATAACAGCGGATTCGGCTGCTAAGATTGCTGTCGCGCTTGGATGGAGAGTGGAGAAGAGAACTGTAAGCTTTTACGACACCAAAGAGTATGGTTCTCAGATATCTAGCAAGGGTCTGCTAACAAGCAGAAGGTGAAACTTGCTGAGTTGCCAACCTTCACAGAGGTTCTTGCTGCAGGAACTGCGTCTGGCTTGACGCCGGTATCCTGTATTCACCGAAAGTCGACCAAAGAAACTTTCGACTTTCTTCCCGGCGGACCAGCCTATGAGACACTTTGGGGGAAACTGAAGAGCATTCAAAACGGCGAGGAAGTTGATAACTTCGGTTGGTGCCATAAGCTGCTAGAGTAGTTGCTATTCAAGATCAGAGAGTGAACCAGGTATCATCAGACAGCTGTGGGGCTAGCGGATCTGAACATTCGAAATGAACCCGCCATGATCAGGCAGCCAAATGTAACATGACGAGTTTAAACTACAAAGAACGAACTAGTGTCAAGGGATCTACCGCTTACTGTTTTTTTCTTGTTTTACATGCACTAAGATTGTTTTGCTTGTTTTTCAAGACTCGATACTCTGGGCCCGTCGGAATTGTATATACGGCCCATCCTTCATACTGGTAAATGCCCAAAAAATCTGGTATTCGTCCTTCAGTGCACCACGGCCCTCTCCAACTGTTCCCATCCTTGTTTCGTCTTTACGGAAGTCAAGTTCACTAATGACCGCAGCCATCGCCAGAGAGATCTCGATCATTGCAAGCCCCTTGCCGACGCAGTTTCTCGGTCCAAAGGAAAATGTGGCATACGCTGACTTCGCTTTAGAAACGGCCTCCTCACCAACTACCTGTGGCATCCACCTCTCGGGCCAGAACTTGAGAGGGTAAGGGTAGTAGTCGCTGTTGTGGTTGATGGAGTATATGCCAGTTCCGACATCGTAGCCAGCTGGTATATGAAGATCGCCGACCTGCAGGCCACCGTCTTGCACTTCGCGCCACATCGCACCAGCAGCTGGAGGCGACAGGCGGGCAGCCTCGGTTATACATGCTCTCAGGTAAGTGCAAGATAATAACTTGGGGCCCTGAGAGACTTCCTTTGCGGAGCGGAACGTGCTTCTGACTTCTTTGACAACCTTCTCGTAGGCATCCGGGTATCTAACAAGGTAGAAGAAAAGAGCAGCCATCGCGGTTGACGATGTATCGGACCCTGCGACTTGGCGTAAGCTGAAAATATTTTCACTAATCTTGAACGTTTTTGGTGCTTATTACCGGCAATAATCAACAGGTTACTCTCAGCCCACAGTTGCAGCCGGGAGAGCGATTCCCCTGTCTCTGGGTCCTTAGCGGCGAAAAGTTTGGAGAATAGATCGTTTGCAACGCCTTCGGAAGCCTCTTCCCGCTTCTCCATCATCTCTCTGCTCTTCAAGGAGAATCGCAGAGCCTTCTTTCGGGCATTTGGAAACATAATCTTGTGCAGTTTCATGTCTTCCAACTCTGGCAACTGCATTAGGAAGCTGACGCGACGCATCTGACCCAAGATGGCGTCTGTAATCCAATGGTTGTCGGAACTCTCCAGGAGATGATAGGACTTCCCAAAAACGAGTTGTGACATCACGTCAAACGTGAAGTAGTCGCCTAACCTGAGTCAACGTAGCCCGTTCAGCCAAGTGCCTGTGGTTGCAACTCACACCAATGAGCCATGTTCTTGGCGCTTGTCCATCCGTCGCTGGGTTCATCAGCATCCGGGCCGAATCGGTCTTTCCTGGAACCTAAGCTGGAAGCGAACAAGCAAGCGAGGTCGTTCAGCTGTGTGTCAATGGTCCGAATGTGCGAGTCCGACAGTCCTTGATTAAGAATTCTTCGAAGCTTTCCATGCTTCGTCTTGTCCACGACACTCTGAGTGGCTTCGACGCCCTTGACCAGCGACACCCTGTGGTAAGATTTGGCCTTCCGGACATTTCTACCGTGTCCGTAGATACCTCAACAATTACATTAGCCTGCTTCTGGTAATTGTTTTCCGCCAAACGCTTACCTTTAAGTCCTGCTTCGGTATTGATCAGGAGTCTGTTGGGACCATATCGAACGACATCACCTGCTTACATATTAGCAATAGGAGGTCGTGTGTTATCATGATACACATGTACAGGACTTACCATATTTCTCGTGACATCGCCAGATATCAACATGAAGATCACCAATGTAAGTGTGGTATACAGAATACCAGCTCGTCACTTTAGCCAAAAGAGGCCCCGGGTACTTGGCAAACGGATGGAAGTAAAGCCTGTGGATGCAGAGTGCGACCTTGATATCTATCAATGCTGGACTTGTAGCTTCAATTTCAACACTCACAGCAGCAAGAGAACCAGATCCAACAGCCAGGGTAGTCAAGCGCCCCAGAAACGCCACGTATGGAAATATAATGCTCAACATGGTCTCTGCCGTTGTGCAAAAGCCTGGACGAAGATGTTATCAGTCGTACATGCACTGGCGCTGCCAACAGCGCATGTGCTTCCTGTAGGGTGTTTGTTGGCACGAGCTTCGCCAGGGATCCCCCTAATACTAATATCATCTTACTGCTTAGAGCAGCCAGCACAGACTTCTTTTGTATTTGAGCGTGACGTGAGGCTGACTCACGCACCACAACAGTACGTGACTGGCCGCCGCTGGGCCTGCTAGGAGCTCGGTGACTCGCTGTGGGCGAAAGGCACGCCCTGTAATTAGTTGGCGAACAGTTACTCGCTCTGGGTTAGATGGCCACTCCACGGAGCATCTGCGACAATTACAGCGCGTCAAAACATGAAAGACTTTGAACAAGACTGGAAAGATTATCTTAAGTCAGTATGATTGCAATCATGGCTTATTTAGCTTTAGCTGCGTGTGCAACAGCTATCTCCGTGAGTGCATCTCTGCAGTTTGGGTGGTGAATTTCGGAACTCGAGACTCAAAGTGAGCGCAGATTGTACTTCTGGTGGTGAAGCAGCTTGTTTGGCATCCACTGGCGGCCTACCCGGGTCCTCTGCTGGGGAAATGCACAAACCTCTATGCCGCCTACCACGCGTGGAAGGGGACGCTTCACATTGATATGTACAGGTGTCATCATAAATACGGTCAATCTTCCCGAAATCCAGGGTTTCCGCCGACGTCATGTTGACCCAAGGTTCTAGGTCCAATCGTCAGATACTCACCGTCCCGTCTGCTGATCAACAGCAGCACGGCTGTCCGGGGTAAACCAACCCAAACAGCCCGTCATCCTCGTGTCGTGCCGCATCGACTGACCTGGTTTACAGAGATCAGTTCTAATGGGGCAAATGTCATCAAGTCCAAGGCCTATCAGGCACTTGTCCACAGTGCCCCGAACACTCTTACAGTTCGTAACCGGGAGGACCACGCCCGGCGACGACGAATCTTGAGTCTTGCTTTCTCTGACGCGCAACTGCGCGCCTATGAAGCCATCATACTTCGTCACATAGAGACGTTGTGTCTCAACTTGTACGACAACGCAAGACCACAGGCATTTAGCTCGGGATCCGAGGCTCTGGACATGTCTCATCAATGTAGGATACCTCCCAGTCGGGCCAGGTTGATGCAGTGCTAAGATGCCTAGGCGACTATTTCACTTTCGACGTCATGTCAGAGGTGATCTTTGGCATGAGATACAAGGCCTTGAGAGAGCCAAAATACCGCTTCGTCATGAAGGCGCTGGAGGAATCCAACGTCCGCATCAGTGCTCTGGTCCAGGCGTCGAGCCTTGCAGTCTGGAGACTAGATAAGTACCTCTTTGCGAGATCGATCAAGGCGAGAAACCGATTCCTGGGGTTTCTTGCATCTCTACTAAAGAATCGGTCCAAGGCGTCTTTCTCCGACAATGGAAACGTCTTCTCGTACCTTGAAACCGCGAAAGACCCTGGTGGCGAGTCGACGCTCAACCAAGCTGAGATCCGAGCAGAGTCAGCTACACTTGTTGTTGCCGGTATGCATCTTCCCTGACTGGCAATAAATCAATCATGTGTTCACAAGCGTTTAGGATCGGATACTTCGTCCACGACTTTGGCGGCATTGATGTTCTACCTCGGCCGCAACCCCAATACATATGTCAGACTGTGTCAGGAGATCAGATCCACCTTTGACAGTGTAGAAGACATCCGTCTTGGGGCTAAGCTCAGCTCCTGTCACTATCTCAAGGCTTGCATCGACGAGACGCTGCGCATGTCACCGCCGGTAGGGGGCGCACTGTGGAGAGAGATTCAGTCGGGAGGGATGACCGTTGGGTCTGTTTTCCTCCCAGAGGGTATCGACGTTGGCACCGGCATCTACAGCCTGCACCACCATAATGACTACTTCTACTCTCCGTTCGAATACAAGCCTGAAAGATGGCTTGTCGGAGAGGGCGGGTCGACCAAACAGTCGGTGGAGCTGGCGCGGTCAGCATTTTACCCCTTTTCCAGTGGTTCTCGCAGCTGCGTCGGAAAAGGATTTGCGTATCACGAGATCATGTTGACTTTGGCACATATCCTTTACAGGTTTGACTTTTCAGCAGATCCAAAGGACCAAAAGTCTTCTGGTGGATCAACTGGTAACGCGAACGAGTTCCAAATGTGGGATCACGTCACGTCAGCCAAGGTTGGTCCATGGCTTCGTTTCCATGCTAGATTGTAACAAAACTCTAGCTTTTGGTCCCGCGAACCTCCCACATTATGTCGTATTGCGCTTATACCTTGCCCAAGTGTACATATGCAATTGCACAGGCTATTTAGTGTGGCTAGCTCAACCTACTGTGATAGCCCTTGTAGGAGCATCACGTCAGCTCTCACGTCATAAACTCAGTGAATAGCCGGGTCGACTTCAACCACTCGGCAACTGCACATCGTTTCCCTTGCTTCGGCATCCATGCAACTAGCCGGATAAATAGATACATCCAGCCTTTAGCCTTTCCATCCAAAGTTGGGGTTCAACGCCCCCTTAAGGTGCAGATAGTGAGGGCTCTAACAGCTCCAAGGACCAAAGGCATTGTCCACGACGTCGTTGTATGTGACCATAGCCCATCCGCCTCTCCATTTTAACCTGTAGTCATGGAAGTTGTATTTGCATACATTGCATTACTCGCGGTGCTCCCTTTTGTGTCTGGCCAGTGCAAGTGTGTAAGTGGTTTTCCATCTTGAAGAAGGGGGGAAACTGAATCCATACCCATGCTGATACGAGTAAACATGAGCAGACCCCGGATGACCTATGCTGGCCGTCGGACAAAGAGTGGGGCCGGTTTAACAGCTCCGTTTCGGGAAGGCTCATACGGGCGGTCCCGCCCGCAGCTCCGTGTTACGCGGGGCCGAATCGGGATGCCGCCGCCTGTGAAGCCGTGACTCAAGGTTGGACCAGCACGCTCTTCCAGACATCGCAGCCCATTGGCTACATCTATCCTCTCAACATCTCTTGTCCACCGGCACCGTTCGCAGCTAATGTCCCCTCGACCAATTGTACCATTGGAGACTCTCCGGTATATGTCGTCAATGCCACCAGCGAGGAGGACATTTCAAAGGCGGTTGAGTTTGCCAGAAACAACAACATCCGCCTTGTGATCAAGTCTACCGGTCATGACTTTCTTCAGAGGTCAGCTTGTTACTTGTCGCTTCAACAACGCATCCATACTAACGTTCCGATACAACCAGGTCAACCGGCTATGGCAGTCTCTCTATCTGGTTGCAACACTTCCGCCAGGGCATCGATTTTCATGATGACTTCCAGGTCGTGAACGAGTGTCCAAAGTCGGATTGGAAAGGCAGTTCCTTGACCATCAACGGGGCCTATTCTTGGGAGGAGATTCATCCAACCGCCTTTGAGAAAAGCCTCATAGTCGTTAGCGGGAACAATGGGGTACGCCGACCAAATTGTATTGTACTGTCCGAGACACTAGTACTCACATAATCACAGGGGCCCTGTAGTACTGGCGGCTGGACCCAGGGAGGGGGCCATAGCCGAGTGACCCGCTACTACGGACTCGGTGCTCACCAAGTTTTGTCGGCAAGAGTCATCCTGTCTTCTGGGGAGGTCGTGACGGCGAGCCCTTGCAACAACACCGATCTCTTCTATGCCATCCGTGGCGGCGGCGGCGGTACTTACGGCGTCGTCACCCAGTTGACCGTCAAGACTTACCCTACCAAGAACACCAATGCCATTGATGTTTCCATTGGTGCAGTATCAACAAATACAGACAGCTCAGCTCGGTTCCTCGACGCTATGACAGACATCTACTCCTCCTTCCCGTATCTTTCCGAAGTTGGCTTCGGCGGAGACGGTTTCTGGGTAATAAATAGCCCAGTTCCATTGGGCGCGAGCAACTTCACGGCCTCCTACTCTCACACATTCATCAACCTGGGCAAAAGTTCATCGGAGACGATGCAGTTATTCGCGCCCGTTGCGGCGAAGCTCAAACCACTTTCGGACGCCGGGTTTACTGTTTCCATCACACAGGAGGCATTCCCAGACTACGGCTCCTACTATATCAAGAATTCGGCAATATCCGGTGGAGCGGGTGGTGTCTCTGCGCTTTCTTCACGTCTGCTCGGAAGATCGGCTTTAGAGGGCAGCCGCGCCGAACTTCGGAAAACGATGGAGATGGTGGCCGGAGCAGATGGGAAGGCAGTAGCCCATACTGTTGTTCTCCATGGTCTCGAGGCATCCCCAGTAATGCGTGACGAGACGGCGGCTGTGCAGCCTGGCTGGCACGACTCTATCTTACTCGACATTTTTGAGAGGCCAATCTTTGACGAGCCCACCAAGGCCGAAATGTTTGACGACATTCGCCATAACATTGCTCCGATCTACCATCGATTATCGCCGAACACGGGCACTTACATGAACGAAGGAGACTGGGGAGACGCAGATTATCAAGAGAACTTCTACTCCTCGAATTGGGAGACGTTATCGGATATCAAGGCAAAGTATGACCCTGACGGGGTCTTCTACTGTCAGACCTGCGTCGGCAGTGATGAGTGGAAAACAGACAAGAAAGGTGCTTTGTGTCGGCGGGATGACTGAGCGCTCAGAAAACAACGTCTCCACGTATAATGATCATAGTCCATATGCTATAGAGGCACTATCTATTGTCAAGTTTGGACCTTTTTCGTGCTAGAATGTATGGAAGAAGGGACAGAACGCCGAGTTCTCTAGTAAAAGTTGCCGTTTACTGAAGGATGTTGGCAACAGGTCAACACTGTGCGGGTGTGCAGCTGAGTAGCATCTCTGTCAGCTTTTCCGAGTTAGCATGTCAATCAACACATCCAGCTCACAATGAAGCAGAGTCAGTGGGGTCATTGGGCTTTTTCTGACTTCATTCCACTGAAGTCTTCTGCTTCGCGATTGCCCTAGCTTACCGTGTTCGTGGCTGGGTTTAGTCAGAGTTCAATCGATTGCTAAACCAACTTCACCCGTGAGGCGGAACTTCTTTCCCAGGGCGCGGTATGCAAGGAAACACCAAAGCCCGCGATCTCGTCTGCGGAAGGAATGGTTTATTACAGAAATGTACATCCCCTCGTCGTGGTGTAGCGAAGCCCTAGAAGCTTGACAACCCCTCACTGAGAGAAACCAAACGCGGCCGTGTTGAGATTAGGCTAAGGATTCGGGCAGTACCAAAACCTCCTCTTCTAACTATGTTCGTTCTTCCGGAAGGAACAAAAACATGCGGATGAAACACTATAACAGCACTCATGATAGGTATACTAGTTACAGCTATAGTCTTGAAGAATCTCATCACGTTTCGCCTTATAGTATATTATATGAGTACAGGTAAAGCGACGTAGGCAGATCAGTATACCAACGCATCTAACCACTTTTAGCAAGTTCGTCACGCAGCTGCAACTGGCCATACACGCCAAAGTACTGCATCCCTAAGGAAGAAACCTTTTTTTGCGAGGGCTACTAGCAAATCCTAGTTTAGTTACTAAGATAGGTACGCATGTAAAGTGCATAAAAACACTAACGCATTGTTTTATAACACAGTAGTAATACTAGCAGTGGCCACGGCGGCGGTAGTAATAGTAAACATTCTAACTAAAGCTATAGTCTAAAATCATTACGTTCTGCATTATATTGAATTGCTTTCTTGGAAAAATGCCACTGTTTTTAAAACACGCGTTTTTCATACAAATCTCAAACAGCCAGCAATTTCAAATTAACCTACAGTCGCAAGCTACGGTTGCAAACCTCTGCCTTGTACTGCGAAATCGAGGTATATCGACCGTTTGTAGGCAGGCCCACTGCGTGGCCGTGGCGACGGTTTGCTCCCTGAAGCGGTTAGACACGTCGATGTACTATGCACCATTTTGCCTACGTCGCTTTACCTGTACTCGGGTGAAAGAACTTGCCATACTACTAGTAGCAAACAGTTTTTCCCTGAGTCATTGTGTTGCCTATATAGCCTGGGTGTTTGAGCACTAGTCAGGATAGATTCATATTCATTTGAGAAAAGCCTTACTACGTAAGTGATATGGATTAGGTTTGAAACCACGCGAGTCGGTGTCATTAAGGTCGCTACCCTGACTAAGGTACTTATCCAAGGTGGTCCCTCTTTAGGTCGCACAATTACAGATACTCAATACGGAGTGATACTCTACACAGTCGGAAAAACACAGTATAAGTATTATGCCTGGTCCTTAACATAGCAATACTACTAGAAGGTTTCGTCGAATTCTAGGCGGCTAACTACTGTCTAGGATTGAATTGTACGGCAGAGCTGCCTTCTACATAAAATACTAGACGTTCCATTTCCATTATAAGCGTCGCGTGAATAGACCTCGGAGCTGCATCTGTCATTTGGTTCCCGCCCGAACTCAACAACAGCCGGTCCCCAGTCCATCAAGATATTCGCGTGGCGGGGAAGGGGGAAAGAAAGACGATCATAATCTGAAACCTAAACCATGTTTGCAAAGCTTGTCCAGGGCAAAGTAATATGAGACCACACTTACTTTCCTCAGGGCGCCCGCGGGTGGGAGTGTCCGGGCATTGAGCATCATGGGGTCTCTCGGTACACAGTGCTATGTAAAGTCTACATCAGGACCGAATTGTGCTCCTTTTCCCACCATGGGGTAACCCGGCGATCTCACCAGAGCACCAAGCATAGTACACGGTAGATATTCAGCGGCTTGTTTCGAAATTGATTCCGGGACGTCAGCCGTGTGGCCGCCCATTCACCCCCTTGTCCGTAGAGGGATGAGTCGACCGATAAGAGACGCCATCGCTTCGAAGCGCCTACCTAATGCGGCAATGGCGATTATGGGTTCGCCCCCCTTCTTCCCGCCATATCAAACACAGGTTTAGACAAGTATACCTATCATCCAGGGCCCCTGTGAGATCTGTGGCGGAGCTCAGACCGCACCTTCGAAGCTTCATGCCGCCCGTCACCTCTTCAAGCGTGTACCGAGCCGGGATTTGACCTGCATGCAACCCGGTCATGCCCGCCCGTCGTCGCCTCTCTTACCGATGTTATATACTGTACACGTCGGCTATGTGAGACGGTTACATCTTGACGGCAGGTTGACTCGCGCGTCGGCCAACCGTCCGACGTCCCGACGTGCCCCCTCGACTCGATCCTGTTACGCAGTTCGTCTGGGGACGATCAATGAGGCCAAGGCTCGATCGGCGGATCTACCAGACAAGCGGGACAGGTCCCACCAGCTTGGATCGGGTCTTGTCGTTCGCGAGTTGTCCTCCATCTCTATAAGAACCACGCCGATCCACCCCGCGATCAAGCTCTCGGCCAAGAAAACGAACAGCCTCTACAAAAAAGCCGCAACTAGAAATCAGAAGAATCATCTCCCCCCCAGACCCCCCTCCGTCTCGTACCAAAATCATCCACACGTAAAAACCCCGCCCGGCATGCGCGCCTCCACCGTCCTCTTCGCCCTCTTCGCCGCCCTCGCAGCGGCGGTCCCGAAACTGGGCGAAGGCGGCGTCGTCTTTCTCCTCGACCCCCGCCAAGCACCTGAGGATTGCCATGATGGCGATAGGTGCTCCGCCAAAAACGACCGCGGCGTGAGTTGCGACGCACTCTCTTGCTGCAAAGCCAAGAGAGGCACTGGCGATCAGGTAAGTTCTTCTTTGAGGGTATGCTGTGAAAAGACGAGCGTGGCTAACAGGTCTCTTCCTTCTCGTAGGGCTGCTGCTGCACCGGCTCCCCATGATGGGGCAACTAGAGAAACGGCGTCTTCCCTTTTTTCCCTTCTTTTCTCTTTGTTGTTGTTGTTGTTGTTGTTGTTGTTGGTGGTGGTGTCGGCATACGACTCTTCGACATGGGATTTGGGCGGGCCTCGGTGTCGTTTCCAGCCTTGGGCTGGAAGCCAAAAGCCAGGGCGTTGTTCATCGAATCTGAAGGAGCGTGTTTTATGTGAAACCTTGTTGAAAAGATGCAGGCAGTACACAAATGGAAAGCATCGTTCCATTTACAAAGTAAAAACAGAGGAAAACATGTCCAACCCACCCGCCAACTGCGTAACCCCGTGCTGCGAACGATGGCAACTGTCGGTCCAACAGAAAAGAAATCATCTCGTGAACGGTCTGGCACGACTCGGCCAGAGTCTGTCCCACTTTTCCCTTCCAACTCAGTCGGTCACTCCGTCAATATATGGGTCCATTGTCCGTGGGGCCCCGGCGCTATTCTCCACTTTTATTGACGGACTAGGCCTTACGTCCGGCGCCCGAAGAAGGCATGTACAGAAGAACCTCCCGAGGGCGCTCACGCTTGCAAAATTTCCATCATACGCGAACCCAATTGCGCAAGAGGAGGAATCATCCAGCCGGAGCAGGACCTCGTCGTACCTACGCGCAGCCAGCCCACCAAGCCGACGAACCCCCGTGCGTGCGGTCAGGAATGCGCTCGACCCGGCAGCGCCAGCCTCAAGACCTACGCCACCGGCCCAAATCCACGCGCCAACCGCCCCAGTTGCCCCTCTCCTATCCGAAATATGGCGCACGGCGCACGGCGCACAGCTCGGCAAAGGCCTCACCCAACCGACGCTTCGAATTCCTAGTAACCCAGGTGTCTCATACCCTCTCCCCCCTCTTCTCCGGACTGTGTCTCGCCCAATATTTTGCCTTTCACCTGGACCAACACCGGTGCGGCTCCAGGATCTCCGCTATCGCCAGTGGCACGGAAGGAATGTAGAAGCCCCCTCTCATGGATATTAAGAGGGGGAAGTGTCCATTTGCACCGACTTAATGGTCAAACTCCGATGTCGATGACGAAATGGCGATGGACGTTAACACGACAAATGTATGATAAAATCTAGGGGGGTAAACTTCAAATAATCAAAACGAATGTTTCAAGACTCGGCAAAATCTTGCGCGAATGAAACCTCGCCATACACACAGGTCCTCTAGAGATGCCTAACCCAGTTTTAGTGGTTGTTTTTATTTCCTGTCATCCATAGCATTCAACCAAACTGCCCCCAATAAAGGACTCCAACAGAAACACTGAGACGATATATAACCTGCTTGGAGAATAACATGCTTAGAAGTAACCGTGGTTGGGAATCGCGACAAAGATGGCGGTAAAGACGCCACCGACAAGAACAGCACAGAGTATGGACTGCAGGAAGATGGTGTCCTGGATGGTGCGCAGAGCAGGCTCCTCAATCCAGACCTCGCGGTCAAAGACCTTGCGGACGACGTTACGCTTCTCGTACTTGATTACCCAGGGCTCCGATTCGAAACTATTGGTGGATCCGAAAGACTCGAACGAGGTCTTGCAGCGGTCATTCTCATTCTCCTCGTCGACGAACAGCTCCCAGGGGCGGATGTGGCGGTGATGCATGCCGTGTAGAACGACACACATGCCCTTATAGGCTGCGATCAACGTGGAGATGCCCAAAACCCACCCGATAGCGGCCAGCGCTCTCCAGCCGCGGCCTGCACGGCTGACGGTGATGAGGATTGCGACGACAAAGCCAATGACGATGAGACCGACACCAAGACCACGGGCAAAGAAGACGCGGGCGGGATTGCCGTTGCAGATCGACCACCGGATGAAGTTGGGGTGTGCTTGCTGACGGAGCGAGTGCTCAATGACCTTGATTACGAGGCGGCAGGCAGTGGGGTGGGTGGTGTGGGCGAGTGCGTGAAGAGTAGCATCGCGTTCCTTGGCCGAGAGGTTGAGCTGCCGCGGGGATCCCTCCATGATGTACGTGGCGATGACACGATCCATCTCTTCGCGGAACGGTTGGATGGAAACTATTGACAGTCAGTATCTTGCGAGCAAAATAAAGAAATATCAGAGGGGTGACGTACAGGGTTGCTTAGCGCCTACGGCTGCAAAGGCATCACTGGCCAGGGAGCGGTAGGATTCGGCGTTGGAGGCGCCGTGAGAGCCGGTGTAGACGGACTCCTGATCGTTGGGAGTTCGGGGCGGGGTGGAGAAAGGGTTAGGGGCAGCCGACTCCTCAATGATGGCAGCCGCGGGGCCCTTCTCGAAATCCGTTCCTTTGAAGATCTCCTGGCCAGGCTTCTTGTGCATTCTCTGCGACTTCTCCTTGGACATGCGTTGGAGAACTTCGGTCTCCATGGCCTCGGTCCATTCCGGAGCGAGGGCCATGTCCGAAGTCTTGGCCTCACGGAAACGAATTTGATAGTCCCGGTGCCAGAGGAAGAACTGCAGGTTTTCCGCAGCGTGCTCAATGTAGATGAGATAGTTCATGAAGTCGCGTACAGTGCATGGCTGACAAGTCAGTGACGAGATTCGATGGCCGTGGCTGTCTGTTACTTACAGGACAGGTGCCGCCATTGATGATCTTATCGAACGTCAGAGAGTCCGGAATACCCGGGATCGTGCCAGAGTGTCCGGAGCGTAACGACGAAGAGGCGCTGCTCTGCTTCTCATCGCCGCTTTCAGAGACGTCGGAGGTGCTCTCGCCGACGGAGTCGCTGACGTACACCGGGCGGCGGTAGGTGAGAGGGAGGAGACCCATGATAAAGTGTATTGTTGGACGGGGTTAAGGCAGTAGGTAGATTCACAGTCTTGGAGAAGATGAGAAAAGAGAATCAGGGGGGTTCGAAGCGAAGCGGTGTGTCTAGGGCCTAGGGGTTTGATGAAGGGTGGATAGCGGATGGACGCAAGCGTGAGTAGTAGCCAGTGTAACTTCGGTGCCAGGGCCGCACGATGACGTTTGGCAAGGAGGGTCGAACGCGAACGGGAAACGATAGGATGGGGGTGTCGGACTTGAAATAGAGTTGGAACGAAACACGCGAGCTACTGCGCGGTCGAGACTGGTGCTCGGTCTGTACGAAGGGTATAGAAGGACTGAGGACTGGGAGTAGTAGGGAAGGACAGTTAGACCTAGAACGGAGCGTCAGTCGGAAGCACGCGACGGGAAGAGGGGACCAAGGGGATGATATACCAGCCGAAGGGGCAGAAGTACAGACACCTAGTAGCCGCATCTCACAACTCCACCTTCAGATACCCAGGGACTTGTCTTGGGGCGACGAGCTAAAGCGTTGGAAAGTGAAGGGCCCACACGCATTTCGACGGCGAGAGACTGCATTGTTGGTCTTTGACTGGCCTCCCATTGACGGAGAGGGCTGCAGGGTGTAGCTGAGCCAATCTAGGAAGCGTGGACGAGGCCTTTACAAGGGCACCGGGTGGGGTCTAGTAACGGACGAGGCGTCCAAACGCCGGTTGCTTCTCTAGCGGAATGCGGAAGGACGAGCGGAAACAGAACAGGAGAACCTAGGTAGTACCGCAGTTGTAGTAGGTATGTAGGGTAGGAATATCCAGCTAGTCATCTTTGTGCTTGCTTCCCGGCCTGGTGGGTGTGATGCTGATATCGAGAGACTTGGCATGGGCGACGACGGACCAAGTGCTAGCGCCGACATGGTAAGTGTGGAGGCAATTATCCAGTAGATATTAGAGTGCGAGACATGGGCGGCGGATGCATTGGACGCGTTTGCTGGTCTGGAGTGTCGGACAAGAAGAAGCAAGAAAGAGGGCGCGCTAACAGCTAGTTGCTTCAGGGATAGTGCGCCGTACAAGACAAGAACAACACTTTCGTGCCTGCCATCACTCCCGTCGCTGTTGCCGTAAGGTGACAATGGAGTGAAGAATGCGCCTGCCTGCCTGCTTGCTGCGTTGCCCGAAGAGAGAGACGGGAGGTTGAAAAGGTGCATCGGCGAGTACCTACTAACGTGTGGAGGTACCGGTAGATAGGTAAGGCAAGGCACCTAGCTCTGCATGGTAGGCGGTTCCGAGTGTTGATCGTCGTCCTTCCCCCATGTCCCCTGCCTCGTGGTCCAAGCGAAATGTGCATAGGTATCGATGCTACGGTCTACCTACATAGGTAGTGTGAAGGAAGGAAGGCAGCCCGGAAGGAAGGCAGGAAAGAAAGCAAGATAGAAAGGGCGAACACCCCGAAGCGGCAGGATCGAGATGATTGGTAAAGATGGCTCGCACTAGCATCTCGAGCTTTCCTCAAGAAGCAAGGGGCGTCTCTCTCGGCTGAGACATTTGGCAGCTGCTACATGCTGCACTTGTTTTTCTTGCCGGCTGTGTGTGTGTGTGTGTGTGTGTGTGCGTGTTTGACTGCGACCTGTGTCTTCCTTGGAAAACAAGTTTCGCACACATAAAGTCCCATGCCCACGAGAGTTCCATTCGGCATCGCAGAACATCGGCCAGAATTTGTTTGGAGAACGGCTGCCCAGTATCCGTACTCCCCGCATGCTATCGCCATGTCTCTGGAAGGGGAAGTCGTCGAGGCAACACAACACCACAGCTGTGGCCCGAGCACTTGGGTTGCGTACTGCCTCCACTTCCCTTTCCCCTGTTCCAGAGACTTGGGTCCACTCCCTGACGAAGGTGAGCTTGGTGAGGCACGGCTCCAAAGGTAAATGGCTGACCTCTCTTTGCTGCGCCTCGATCCGAATCCGTCAACATTAGACTTGGTGGAGGCGGCATCCCTCCGCCTCTTTCGCTAACTCACTCAGTGTGTGTGGGTTAGAAAGGAGGTTCCCAAGTCTAGTTTACTTGGACTGTGCAATGAGAAAGAAACGGCAAGCGTAAAATGCGCCATACTGGCCAACCAACTCCCTCTGGGCTCGTCCAATCCGAGTCAGGAGGAGCCACGCGTCAAAGCAGCGCCCCTGCCAGCAACTACCGCAGAAGAGCAGGCAAAAGCAGGCTGCGAACAGACATCGGAGTACGTGCGGCAAAGAGATCGGAAGTCGGGCAAAAATGTTTATCAAAGATTAAGACGGTCCCAGCCGGCTGGGTGACTAAAAGTACAAGTACCTACTAGCAGGTACGTACTTAACGATAGGTAGTGGACGCGGAGACGCGCAAGGACCACCCACCCATGCAGCACAGCAGGATCAGCCCCCCTGCATGTATGGTCAGTGTCCCATGCACCTCCATCATCTTGTCTGGTCATTGTCCTTTCTCATCTCGTCCCAAGGCTTCTTAGACTTGGTTGGACTTTTTATGTTCCTTTCCTTCTCCTCCCCCATCTTATGTGAAACCACCAACAGTAATACGTGCCTCGTGTGGAAAGACGAGGCAGCTCTGCATGTCGAATCTAAGAAGCGAAAACTCCCCTATGCAGAGTACATTCAGATCATTACACTTTCCAGGGTACCCGTTGACAATGCTATCGACAGTCCTCTTTCCTTCCATTACCAAATCAATCGAGGCTTGGCTGGGCTGCACATTGTGCTTGGTTTCATATACAGAGAAAGAGCATACGAGCACTTTCTTCCTTTCTTTTTCGCGCAACACCCAGTACAAAGGCTCTGCGGCCCACCACCGCTCCTCTCCGAATATTGAATATTATCGCAAGCTATACTCAACTGAACTACACCAGCCAATGAAGCAATATTACCACTAACCTCCTTCACCCACCCATCCCCATTCCATCCCCGTGGAAGATTGCGTCTCAATCATCTGCCCAACACTACGGCCAATCAATTAAGCCATCGCAGCCACCGGCCAGATTCGACCTAGGCGTGCCAGATAAGCGGGCTACCGAACCAGCGACCTGAACTCATCCGCCTTTGGGCTCGCTAGCACGGCTGGCTGTGCTCGTCCAAGCCAGCCTCTATCCCGTGGATGCAAGAACTTGAGTCCGTCTTGCTCTCGACAGCGCCTCAGTCCGTGACGACTCGATGAGCTAGCTGTCCGATAGAGCCCACGTTCGATAGCGCTCCCTTGCAAGAACCGGCCATCTGGGTCATCAGCAAAGACCACATCTGGCTCCCGCCGCGTTGCATCTCGATAGGTAACTTCCCAGATGCTCAGCGCCTCCGCCCGCTGAGAAGCTGAAAAGATCCTGGTGCAAATCATTGCTTTCACTGCAAATGCGGCCTCCAAACAGAAGCGGGGGAGGGGTTTAATGCCCGAGCAACACCCCTGTGCCGGGTCAATTGTCCTAATGCCGACTGTGACGCTGCTCACGGCCCGAGAGGGGAGAGATCGCCGGGAGCATTCCATTCCCACCGCGTCCTGCATTGGCTCGCCATTCACCGCAACTGAAGGACCTGAATGCCGGCAGCTGTGTTGAACGCCGACTGTAAGACAAACGAGCTTGAACCCAAGTGCGGTCCAGTGGTTACTTGGCCAAACCACGACTGGAATTCTCCAGGGGACGCCGTCTAGAGGTGCACAAAGGAGCACCTAGGTGTTGGGGCAACAACGACCTCCACGCATGGCAAGCTAGTCTCAGATGCCCAGAGTCCAGCGCCAGCCGCCGCTTGACCCGTTGGTTCCCGTTTAGTTATCTCAGTCTTACGCAGGGGGCGGCTGGCAACTCAGGCCGACATTTCTCGGTAGCGTCTCCAAGCAGCGGCGACCGGCTCCTGTCACAATCCCAGCCAGGTTGGATACCTAATCATCCCCATTAACTGTCGTCTCGGTTTACCTGCTCGCGACTAACTCTTTGGGGTTGGTGTTTTCTCTCGTCGCTTTCATCTTGGCATCAGCTTCTGTCAAAGCACCATCGCAGACCACACGCCTTCCCTCAAGCAGGTAGGCTGGTTCGTCGGCCTCCCTTGCATGTTTTGCGCCTCGTGGAAGCCTGAACCGTCCTCGTGGGCGTGATGGGAGTCAAAGTCGTCGTAGCTTTGCAGCCAGTTGGTACCTACTTCTTTTTTGCTTGTCTGAGACGGCATGGGGTAAAAGACCACATACTTGACACATGGTTATACTAGGGCGATTCATCCGCACTCTCATGCTCGCTTGCGAGAGACACGCTTCGTTTTGTCAGAGTCCCCCATGTGACGGTTGTTCCAGAAGCCAACGGCGAGCTATTTTTCTACAAAGTGATAGTTTCGAGACATTAACCCCTTGCACCCGCATCGTGGAATGAACACCTAACGCTGCCACAGTGCGTTAGTCAACAGCAAACGATTCGATCATCACATTGGCTTGCGAGCTACGGCAGTACGAGCGACCTTTCAAGCTCACCGCGCTACCAATGCTGCTCGGTGATGGCTACGGTGTTGACATCCACGCCATCGCCGAACCACCGCTGCGTCTCGTCGATCTTGACATCGTTTCCGCTCATCTGCCTCTTCCGCATCAGGCCGTTCTCGGCGAAGGTCCAGTCCTCGAGGCCGTACGTCCGCCACCACTGGCCCGACTCATCATGCCACTCATACCAAAATTGAACGGCAATCTAACTGACGGTCAGCCGTACTCTCGGACTCGCAGCCACCTCTGCTTGAAAAGGGAGAGAAAAGGGGCCCTGTTGGTCACCTTGTCGTTGGTGAAGGCGAACAGCTCCTTGCGGAGCCGATAGCCGTTCTCCTTCTCCCACTTCTTGGTCAGCCACTGCTCGATTTGCTCACGGCCCTGAAGGAACGTGTCCCTGTTCCGCCAGACGGAGTCGGCGGTGTATGCCATCTTCACTTTGGCGGGGTTCCTGGGGGCGACTGTTAGCCGGGCACGTCCGCTTCATACACACACACACGGAAGGAGGGGGCTGCCAACTTGGTGTTCCACGCGTCTTGGGCTGCCTTCACCTTGGCCTGCGCCGTTTCTGCAGTGAAGGGCGGGAAGGGTGGCCTGGGCTCTTCTGGGCTACTCATCATCAAGGATACAATGATGCAAGGGACTTTGTGTCCAGGGAATTGGGAATCACATTATTACGATGGCGATGGGTGCGGTTATGAACGTCAACGCGACGACGGCACAGTGGTACGCTGACGAAGGGAGGTGAGACGGCGCAGCCAATCACAGAGTCGTATGGCCCCGGGGTTCGGGGTTTGTCAGCTGTCAGCTGCCACCAGCGTCATTTGGGATTGACGAGAATTGTCAAACACCGCGGGTTTTGATACCTACATGGCTTTGTGCACCTTCAGGTGAGAAGCAGACCTTTAATGCCCGAGGTTTCTAAAACAAAACCAAAATCTAATCGGAGTATCCCGAGCGCTTGCACAGGATGACAGTACGATGAGATCACTTTGAAGCTGCGCCAAAGCGCGTGCGCCCACACGAGGGCCCTTACGGCACAGATATTGCGATGCTTCGGCCGGGGAGCAGCCAGCAGTTCGAACAAGACTCTTCCTCTTCTGGTGAGATTGTACCTTGTGTGTATCCATCAAAAGCCAGGACCAGGAGGGGAGGGGCAACTCTGCCGGGTCGACTACCCGAAACTGTGCCATGTCCGCCACGATGACAAACCCTTTCACGATTACGTAATCCAACCCGAAGGCGGGCCTTGGCAGAGTAGTAAAATATCTCCGAAGGACGTTGGCAGAGGGCCGACGGGCTGGATGCTCGGACGGCCGAGTAGGGCCGGAGATCGGAGGCCCAACCTGACGCGGCATAAACTCCCGGTCTTGCGTCATGTCATGTCGAGAAGCGGTGGGCCACAAGGGTGCGCGCCGCTGCTATCAGAGTTCCTCAAGAACGAAAGGAAGCTTGCTTGCACGTTTTGCTCAGCTTCCCGGTTATATCTTGACTTTCTGGTGGATCAAAGTTCATCTCATCAACTGGACGAGCTTACGTGTGAAAAGATAAGGGCACGGAAAATAAGATCAGAACTCTCCAAAACTCCGAGACACTTTAAACGGTCTTGCCCGCTTTCCTGCCCACTTCTTGTTTCGTTGTAGATATTTGACGTAAACAGGCGAGCCGGAAGGCGGGTGGGGGGGCGAACAAGGGAAAGGAATATGAGAAATGAAGAAGAAGAAGGGAAAAAAGAAAGAAAAAAAAAGTAGTCCCGAGCCGGAGCCTGCGGGCCAACCGTCCCAGGCAAGGAAGGAGTTGCCGCCCGCCCCGCGGTCCAACCTACGTGAGGCGAGGGGAGGTGGTATCCGTCTGTCTCCTGAGCTCCTCCCAGATATATCAAATCATCACGAAAGCTCCACTTCCCTGGAAGCTCGCAGAATCCGCCCGGACCCTGACTCGGCGATTGCTCGACACGTCCCGCGCAGTACTAATTCCAGCGCCCATCCTCTCTTCCGTCTCTGGCCCGATTTCAGAACAGCTTTTCGTTTCCCATAAACAACAACGAAGAACACCAACGAGCTCTTCAACTTTACTCTTTCCCCTTTTTCAACCCAATAACTCAAGCACCCCCCACCACATCCATCCAAAATGTCTGGTCTCAAGGTTGGCGAGCCGTTCCCCGAGAACGTCTCCTTCCAGTACATCCCCTACCAGGAGGAGACGGCCGACTTCAAGGTCTGCGGTATCCCCGTCAAGTACGATACCGCCAAGGGTAAGTCGTCGCCTCCTGCCATATCTCGCGGTCGAGCAACTCGTGCTGATGTTTTCTTTTTCTTTTCTTCTCGCAGAGTTCAAGGACAAGAAGGTCGTCATCGTCTCCATCCCCGGCGCTTTCACTCCCACCTGCTCCGCCTCCCACCTGCCCGGCTACATTGAGCACAAGGACGAGCTCAAGGCCAAGGGCGTCGACCAGGTCATCTTCCTCGCCTACAACGACCCCTTCGTCATGTCCGGCTGGGGCAAGGCCAACAACATCAAGGACGACTTCATTGTACGTTGATCTCCTTTTTTGCTTATCCCACCTTGACGATTTCCCTCGTTCTACGTCTTCACACGTCTGGCCTGTGGTTGCTGCCTCCCTCCCCCTCCCCCTCCATCCTGTGGAGCTCTCAGCTGTTTTTGTCGCTCAGCTCTGGGTCCCTCCACCTCTCACCGACTCCGATAACCATGCCCCCCCCCCCACCACCAACCCCCCACTCTGCCCCTCCTCCCACTCACCCTTGAGCACGATACCACGATGTCCTGTACCACCAACTCACCTCATCTCCCCCCGCTCCCCTCGTCACGCAATATCCCAGTGGCAATGGTGTCTTCTACCCACCTCAAAAAGACAAAACAAGCAGAAGATGACTAACAAGCGGCCTCCCCCATAGATCTTCGCCTCCGACGCCAACGCCGAGTTCTCCACTTCAATCGGCTGGAACCACGGCGAGCGCACCGCCCGCTACGCCGTCGTCGTCGACCACGGCAAGGTCATCTACGCCCAGAAGGAGACTGAGCTCCAGGGCCTCGAGGTCTCCGGCGCTGAGCCCGTCCTCAAGGCTCTATAAATGAGCCCTTTTCTTTTCCCTGAGGGAGAGACAGACCCTCTTTTACTTTATCGTTGCCGTCGGGAATGCAGTTATGAGAGATGCCACACACACACACACATATTAGAGAAATGAAAAAGACGGGATAGAGTGCGCTTTTAGACAAAATAGTCTTTCAATTCCCTCCCCCCTCGGATGGATTCGTTTGCTCTGGCCTGTTATAGAAATATTAGAGGAATAGAATGGTTTCCGTTACGAAACCAGCTAAATCTTATTATGGGATTCCGCTCTCTGTGTTACGTCTGTGTGAAGCTTGAGTGGATGCGAGACGAGATTGAGATGGTTTGAAGGACCACCTGAGAGGCGGTCCGGGAGTGGTGAGGTTGAGGCTCGGGGCGGTCCGGACCCGCGCGCGCGGCGAAGATAAGCCAAGCTCACAGCACCCCCTTATCGTGATTATCTCCTGACTTGGGTTGGGGAAGACCGTCTGCATTTGCCAGATGTGCTGCGCTCGCGACTATTGCAGTTTTTTTGCATAACGAGTCGGCGACATGGTAAACATATGCAAGATGGGGTTTTCGTCTTGTTTTCTTTTCTTCCTTCCACCCCCCTCTCCCCTCCGACGTTACCAGGCGCGCGCGTCGGGATCCGGAGCCTCGCGGCGACGACTGCGTCGTCCGGGAGCCCGCTATGCACTGTGTCGGCTGGGAGGCTGAGAGAGGGGGGGACGCTGGTGATTGTCACGTCCGGGCTACATCACGGTTCGACGACACGGCTGCGCGGGGCTGTGGTGTAGAGAGATGGGGATGAGGAAGAGGGGAAATCATCTTTTTCGAAGGCCTGAGATGCCGGCGACGAAGAGGTGGGGGGGGGTTGTGTGATCTCACTCGATG
>JASUDE010000571.1:0-28554 GCA_034509685.1 Colletotrichum cereale | reverse complement strand
GGTCTATATAGTAGCTATACTTTATAAAGAAAAGGCTTAACCTAGTTACTAACGTAGTGTAGTTATTAATTACTAATTACGTAACTAGTATCTAACGTACCTAATCCTCTTAGAGGTAACTTATATAGGTATATAACGTTACTTAGATCTTTTAGTTAAAGCGCTTTATAGCCTTATTACTCTATAGGTAATATAATATACTTAGTTTCTACTTAATACCTATAAGTATATAAAACCTACGCTAGAACTTACTTATTTAGTTACTCCCTCTATTACTAATAATACTTTTTAGTATACTATAAAAGTAGTAATAGTAACTTAGAAATCTTTTAGTATACGCCTCTATATCTATTATTACTATTAGTTTAAGTATTACTAACTTTCTTAGGTAGTCTATAATAACCTATATGTTAGTAGTATAGTTAGGGCTAAATAGTAAGAGATCTATAATAAAGTCTATTAATAGGTTGCTTTTTAGGCGCTTAGGTATACTTAATAGTTATAAAAAGCTTTTTTTTATATTACACTAGATCTTACTACTTCTATATATATTATAGTTATAAATAAAGCGCTATACTATTCATAACTAGCCTAGCTAGTAAAACCTTTATCAAAGTATCTCTAAAGTACTATTTCTCCTAAAGTACTTAGTTATAGTTAAGTTATAGCTCTATTATATTAACTAGGTGTGTAGGCTATTAGAGGGGGAATTAGGGTTATTATTACCTAGCACCTATATCCTCCCCCTTTAGGTAAGTTATTTTATATCGTTAAGGTAGTAGTTTATAATCTAAATATATAACTAAAGGTTAGCTAAAAGTAAGTAGTCCTTTTACTAAATAGCTATATATACTACTTAGAAGATAGTATTACTATCTTACGTTATAGCCTATAAAGCTTATAGTTCTTTATTTTTAAATACCTCTACGTATAGCGCTAGAGGCGCCTCTATTACGTAGTAAGCTATTACTAGTTATACTTTATCTAGAATTATTTAGATAATATATCTCTATTAGTAGTTATTATCTTATATAAAGGGGGTGTTTTACTTACGTTAGGAGAGCACGTTAGGAACGCTTATATCCTTATTAGGCTAGTATATAATATAGAAGTTATATTCTATAAGCGTCTTAGCTTAATAGCTTTAGTACTTTATTAACTTCTACTTTTTTATAAAGTACTTAAGGGACTTATAGTTAACTATTACTTTAAAAGGCTCTTTAGTACTACGTAACTCTACTTTTTACACTTAGAGGTAATTTAGTACTACTAATAGCTTCTTATTATAAATAGAGTAGTTATACTACGCTAGCGTAAGCTTTTATAAGTAAAAAGTAATAGGTTAGTACTTACCTTTATTATTTACTTATATTAAGGTACCTCTTAGTATAAACCTAAAGTAGTTAGTCTTTATAAACGTTAGGGCGTTTAGGTTAAAGTTTTATAGTAGTAAGGCTATTATAAAGTAGTTCTTAAGCTCTTTAAATACTATAGTGTACTCTATAGACTATATAAACACTACGCTTTTCTTTATAAAGTAAGTTATTAGCTTAACTACCTTAGTATAATTAGGTATAAATATTTAGTAATAGTTAGTAAAGCTTAAGAAGCTTCTTATACTTTTAATAGACTAAAGCGCTAACTACTTATAAATAGTATATACCTTTTCTAAGTCTACTAAAACGCTTTTTTTAGCTTTTAGAATAAAGCTAATATACTTTACTTTCTTTATACTAAAGTTACTTTTCCTTATGTTTAGGCTAAGCTCTACTACGTAAAGCTTTTTAAAAACTTAGTAAACCTTTTACTTATAGTCCTTTTTTATCCTATTAAAGTAAATAAGGATATTATTAAGGTATATAGTAATAAAGTCGTTAAGGAACTTTTAAAGTAAGCTATTTATAAAGCGCTACTAGTTTATAAGTACGTTTATTAGCCTAAAGAGGCAAACTAACTATTTAAAAAGCCTATATTATATATAAAAGGTAGTCTTATACTTATTACCTTTAGTAATTTATATCTTATAGAAGGCTACTATTATATCTACTTTAGTATATTACTTTATTACTTCTATATAGTAAAGTATCTTAAAGATTAGAGGTAGTAAATAATAGTCTTTCTTTATAATAGCGTTTAGTACTTTATAATTATAATAAAAGCGTAACCTACTACCTAGTTTATATATCAAGAGTACTAGCGCTCTTACTATAAAGCTGCTTACTTAGATAAAGCCTTTATTAAGGAGGTTTTCTAAGGTCTTCTTTAGGACTAGTAATTCCTCCCTTAATATACTATAAAGGGGGCCTTATAGTAAGGTTACTTCTAATTCTAATTCTATATAGTAGTTATAGCTAGGTTAGTGTAGTAGTACTTTTATTAAGGTGTTAGGGTTAAATAAGTTACTGTATTCTTTACGTACCTATTATAGTAATACTATAACCTTAGTAGCTTATTTTATATCTAACTTTAGCTATAAAGCTTTCTTTATGTTAGTAAAGCTAACTACTATAATTTAAAAGAAAGCCTATAAGTTTTTACTTATCCTTTTTATAAATAGGTTATATTAAGCGGCGTAATCCTTATATATAGCCTTATAATAAATAGCTATAAAGGTAGGCGCTTTAATTACTTAAGCGGCTTTAATTTTATATACTATTATAGACTCTTATTAACTAACTAGGCGTAGCGTAAGGTCTACTTACCTATAGTAAATAGTATACTTTATAGTATTATAAATAATATAGTTATATTTTATCTAAGGTTTTCCTAAGAATATATTAACGTTAAGGCTATATATAACGTATATATATATATACTAGTAGTATTTATAAAGTTTAAAGTTAAATATAACTACTTCTTTTACTATTATACTAGCTAATTTATTAGTAAACCTTTTTAAAGGGATTTTTTATTAAGAGATATATAAAAAGCGCTAAGCGTATATAAAATTATAGTTTACTATTACATAAGTATTATAACTAGTATTAGTAAGGGCTTAGGTAGGGGATCCTTTATTAATATAAGTATCTAATAGTATAGCTAGTCTAATTATTCTCCTTTTATACTAAAACTCCTTTTATCTTATATACTTCTTACTTATTAGCTTTAAAGCTTAATTTTACTTTAGAGCTATTCTTTTTCTAACTCCTCTTTACTTTTAGTAGTACTATAAGCGTTATTACTTTCCTTAAGCTTTTTAATCTTAGTAGTTACTTTAGCTATATAGGTAGGCTTACTCTTTTTTTTCTTACTATTAGGGTAATTATAAGCTAGGTATTTAATCTTTTAGTAGGTATAGTACTAGTGTGTTTTAGTATATACTTTTTATACCTTAGGGTGTTCTTTTTTTTTTAGCTCTACTAGCTATATATACTATTATTTTTCCTATTATTTATATATCTCTATTAGTATCCTTTAACGCTAGAGGTAGTAAGTATCTATAAGTAGGCTATATACTACTAGCTAGGTTTTTAACCTTTTAGGCTACTTTACTTACTTATTATATATATATATAGAAGGTAGGAGAAAGTAAGACGCTTACTAATACGCTTTAAATATAAAAAGGAAAAGCATTTAAGAGGAGTATAATTTACACTTTACTTAGCTATAGGTAGCCTCTAGCTTTAGCTAATACCTATTTAAACTTTAAAAGGAAGGTAGTAAAGGATTTATACTCCTTTATTTTAATACTTATTAAAGAGGTAGATATATAGGTTTTTATATTTAGGTTACTATATATACGCTTTAGGTACTTTAGAAACTCTTTAGGGTTATAATCTACTTAAGCTTCCTCTATTTTATAGTAAGTTAATACTATTCTCTAAGGCGCTATATCTAAGTAGAAGTTAATAAAGTATTAGGCTTTTTACTTTATTATAAAAAACGCTTTATTAATATATAGCTTATTATATATCTAGTGTAACTATATAGAGAAGTCCTAGCGCTAGCTAGAGAACTTTAGGGGGTTTAGTATTAGTTTCTAAATAACCTAAGGGTAGTTTTTAGCTAGTGTAAGTATAATAACTATAGTAGCTACTATAAGCGTAGTGTTTACTACTTCTAAAGACTTTTTATTATATAATTTAATTATAAGGCTTACACCTTAGGGGTTAGTACTTCTTACTTTAAGCTTTCTTATTTCTTATATTATTTTTACTATTACTTACTTTAAGGCTATAACTTTAGCTTTTGCTTTAGTTAGTAGAGAGGTCTTATAGCTTATTACTATTTTAGCGTCATATTATATACCTATTACGTAGTATAATTAGTAGGGTATTTTATTTTTATTTTAAAAGCTTAAATATATAATAGGCTAGTATTACCTTATAATAGGCGTATAGTAACTTAATATAATTTATTTAAGCTAAAGGGAGAAAGTAAGAAGTATAAATAATATACGGTTTATATAAGCCTTTATCTTATATATATTATATATATACGCCTCTCTTAGCTAGTTATAAGTAATAGTAAGTTATAGTAGGTATTAGCCTAGCTATACTTATTATAGCGTAGCCTATAACACTTATATAGCTAAAGTAACTACTAAGATTAAGAAGCTTAAGGAAAGTAATAACGCTTATAGTACTACTAAAAGTAAAAAGGAGTTAAAAAAAAATAGCTTTAAAGTAAAATTAGGCTTTAAAGCTAATAAGTAAGAAGTATATAAAATAAAAGGAGTTTTAATATAAAAAGAGAATAATTAGACTAGCTATACTATTAAATACTTATATTAATAAAGGATCCCCTACCTAAGCCTTTACTAATACTAGTTATAATACTTATGTAATAGTAAACTATAACTTTATATACGCTTAGTACTTCTTATATATCTCTTAATAAAAAATCCCTTTAAAAAGGTTTACTAATAAATTAGCTAGTATAATAGTAAAGGGAGTAATTATATTTAACTTTAAACTTTATAAATACTACTAGTATATATATATATATATTATATATAGCCTTAACGTTAATATATTCTTAGGAAAACCTTAGATAGAATATAACTATACTATTTATAATACTATAAAGTATATAATTTACTATAGGTAAGTAGACCTTACGCTACGCTTAGTTAGTTAATAAGAGTCTATAATAGTATATAAAATTAAAACTACTTAAGTAATTAAAGCGTTTACCTTTATAGCTATTTATTATAAGGCTATATATAAGGATTATACTACTTAATATAACCTATTTATAAAAGAGATAAGTAAAAATTTATAGGCTTTCTTTTAAATTATAGTAGTTAGCTTTACTAATATAGAGAAAGCTTTATAGCTAAAGTTAGATAAAAGGGTAAGATAAGCTACTAAGTGTTACGTAATAGATAATTATTTATCCGTTATTTAATAGAGAATTATTTCTATATACCTTAGCTAGTAATTAACTAGTATTTACCTATATATTCCTAGTTAATCTATTAAGAATTACTAGAGAATTCCTAGAGAACGTTTTACTAACTCTCTAACATTTTCCTAATAATTTCCTAATAATAGCTAGGAAACTCTCTTTAGCTATTTCTTAGAGAATTACTAAGAAAATATATTATAAAAAGGATAATCTTAATATATATCTATTTTACCTATACTAAAGTATAATAAATAGTAGTATTACTATTAGCTATTACTTAAAGCTATTATTACTAATAACTTCTAGAGATAACTAAAAAGAAAAAGAAAGTAAATATACATTTAGCCTCTCTTTAGTACTAACTATAAATAATTAAATATAGGTTTAGCTTTTATAGTTTTAGTAAATAGGAAGAAAATAAGAGAAATTCTATATTTCTTTTTATTTTTTCTACTAAATTAGTTTTAAGTAGATAAAGTAAAAGAAACCGTTTATTTAGGTTAATAAAACCCTCTCTATTAAGTAATTAGTTATTATTTAAAGAATTATTATAAATTCTATTAAATCCTTACTAAGTAGCTTAACTTACTACTACTTATTTATAAAATTACTAAAAGTTTAATAAAGCTTTTATATTAGCTTTATATACTCTTTTAATAGTAACTTAATAAAAGCTTTATATAAAATATAACTTCCTAAATAGATTCTAGAAGTTCCTAGTATCCTAGCTAATAAATCTAACCTAATATAAAGATTTAATTTAATCTTAGAAAAAGTCTAAGAAAGCCTTTTTAAAACTATTTAAAAAGAAATCTAATATAAAATAGAAAATATATATTAATAAGAATCTATATAGTTAGACTCCTTATAAGATATATTAGACCTAAGTTTAGTAACTAAAGATAAAGACTTAGAAAACCTCTAAACTAATATAACCTATAGGGAATTAATAGATAGGCATAAGGAATTAATATATAGGTATAAGCCTTATATAGGTATAGCTTTTATCCCCTCTAATTAGCTAGAAAAAACAGTATATCCTTATAAAGGTAGTAAGCGTAAATATACTAATATTCTAATTCTATTAGTATTAAACTATATTAACTATAAAGCTTTTTTTATAGCTACTAAAAGTATATCTCTAGCCTTATTTCTATAACTTTTACTACTCTTACTTTTAATTTAAGTTTTATAAAAGTATATATTTTAGACTACTTATACTATACTTTTATAAATCTTAAATAGGGAGAGGCTATATAACCTATAGAAAGGCCTATTACCTAACTATCTTATAATATAGTTATAAGGATTTATTATTACTATAGACTATTTTTTACTTACTTTATCCCCTTTAAATACTAAGCTATATTAGCTATCTACTTATATAATTCCCTATTATCCTCCCCCTATTAAAAACGCTAGACTAGCTTCTTATTTATTACTAAAATAAGCTTAATATTTAGCTTTAACTTAGCTAATTTACCTCTTATATAAGCCTAGCTAGCGTTAACTTATTCTTACTTTTAAGAGGGTAGCCTTACTTTTTCCTACTTATACTTTAGCTACTATAAGTAGTATAAGCTTAACTATCTAACTAGCCTTCTTTAGGTAAAACTAGTTATAATAAGACTAGCTATATTATATTCTTTAGCTTACTATAGAGGGATATAGTAATCTTTAGGTTAAGGATTTTATTAGTATATTATAAGGGGTTATAATATAGTTAACCGTACGTATTAATAGGTAAGTAATAAATAAGGGGTTTTAGTTTAATTATACGTAACTAGGAGGTGTAACTATTATAGGCCGCCTAGTTAAATAGGCAGTGAAATACACCGTTAGCAGTAGTAGATACTATAGCTAAACTACAGCTAATAGCTATAGTAGGTTATTAGAAATAAACCTATTAAACCTAGTAGGTTTAGTAATACTTAGTATTATAACACTAGTAACTTTTCTCTTATAGCAAAAGTGCTAGAAAAATACCCCTTTTTTAAGTAATAATAGTAAGGGTCTCTTACTTATGTAAATCGTTACGTATAAGATACCTATCTATTTATCTATACCTTTATTATCCTATTAGTAATAAGCCCCTTTAGTACCTTATTAGGTAATAACTTTATAAATCTGTTAGCTAGGTTATTACTACTATAAATCTATTATATCTTATAGATCTTATAGCGTTTATATAACTAGTAGAAAGCTATTATATTAATTATAAGGCGCTTCTCCTTAGTAGTACTAAGTTTTATAAGGTATTTATAAAGGGAGTATACGTTAGTATAAATAACTATAGGTATCTATAGTATCTTAAGTTAGTCTATAAGTATTATAAAGGTAGTCTCTACTATATAAGTAATATCTACTTTAGTAACTATTATATATATCTTAGAGGTAAAGACGCTATAGGTAACCCTTTTACACTTTATTAAACTAAAGTAGATAATATTACTATTAATAGTAAAGTAACTATTATTACTAAGGTCTTTACTAGTTAGTTTATTACTATCCTCCTTATTTATAAGGATAATAATAAAACTAAGTTAAGATGTAAGGTCTTAGTTATTTACAAAAGATCTATTAATAAAGATAAATAGTTTTATAGTTATGAGGTAAATAGATATAAAGTAAAGTCTATAGTTAAGGTTACTTATTTACTATATAATATAGTAGTTAAGATCTCTAATCTCTTTAGCTATAGGGGATTAGTATTACACTATAACTAAATAGTTAAAGTAAGCCTTAGGTTAATAGATTAAAGTAATATATACCTTACGTATATATTATTTAATATATTACTAGAGAACTTATAGTAAGTTAGGGTTAATAGGCTGTAATTACTTACCTTAGCCCTTTTAGTAGAGGGTAATTTTACTATTAGTTTTAAGTAAAAGTATACTACTATTAAAGGTAATAGTTTAGCTAATATTAAGGAATTACTTTAGTTTTACTATAAAAGTAGCTTTCTTTAGTTTAACGTCTTTATAGTAAGAGAAAGCCTTATCTATAAGGCTAATAGTATTATTAGTCTATATACTAATTAACCTAAAATTCTTATTATTAGTAGAAGAAATAAGTAAATAAAAGTTAAAGGTTAATGTATTTATCTAGAGATTCTCTCTATAATAGGTACTATATATTACCTACTAGTAAGTTTCTACCTCTAGGATACTATATAGTAGTCTTATAACTTTTATAATAGTATTTAGTAGGTAAAAGTAGTATATTTCTATAAGTAAGTAGGTAAGAATTATATAATTAAGGTTAGTAATAGACTAAGTATACGCTTAGGTAATATTATATAGCTAAAGGATATAGCCTTTATAAAGTAAAGATAAGGTAAAGGTAAGTAGTAGCTATTAGGCTATTTACTAAATAGTTAGTAATTACATAAGAATTATAGCTTTACTATTATTAGTATACCTCTAAATTATAAAATATAACTTTTTATAAGGTTAGTCCTTTTTACTTTTTACTTTATAAACTATTTATAACTTAAAGATCTATATTCCTCTATATGCCTTTTTATTATAAATAAGTATATAGAACACACTATAGTCCTTAAGTCTTTTTACCTCTATAGAGTTAGAGTAAATAAATAGCTTACTAAGTATAGTAATAACGCCTTCCTTATATAGTTTTACTATAAGGGTGTAGTCTTTTACCTCTTTAGTAGTAAGAAAAGCGTAACTAATAATAAAGATATTAGGGGAAACCTTAGTAATAAAGGTAGTAAGGTTATTTCTTAGTCTGCTATAACCTCTTTATAGTAGTTATTCTAGCGTAACTATAATAGTATTATAAACCTTTTTACCTAGCTAGAGGCCTAGCGTAATAGCTTCTTATACTTATAGCTTATTAGCTAGTTAAAGGTTAGTATTATTAATAGCGTTTTCTTAGTCTTCCTCTTATATATAATAAGGTTTAATAATAGTAATATAGAAGTCTTTTAGGCTATAGAGAAGTTTAATAGTATAGGTATAGCTATTATTAGTAATAAGCTAAAATAGACCTTTCTATCTATATTTCTTATGCTATACGTATATAAGGGATTAAAGTAAGAGGGCTATAGTAGCTATAGTATTTAGGCTGTTTTATATAGTAAGCGCCTTATTAACCTGTCTTTTTATATAGATTTAGTATACTTCTTCTATTACTTTCTTTATAGCTTCTACTTACTACTAGGTTATAAGTAATAGGGGGGAATTAATAGTAATTTAGAAGTATATACTAAATATAAGAAGGGTAGAGATAAAGCCGTCTAAGCTAGTAGTATTATTAATTACTTTTACTATAAGTTAAAGTATAACTTTAGGTTTAGCGTTTAATTTACTATAAATTACTTTATATATATAGTAAAAAGTAGTGTAATACTATTTAACGTTACTAATACTTTAATAGGCTTTAATAGGTATTTCCTTTACTTTAATAGATAACCCTTAGGTAGTGTGTTTAAACTTAGTTATATAGAAGTTAAGGCTAGCGTCTATAATAATTTAGTTTAGTAGACTAAAGTATACGTTAATCTAGTATATTTATAGTGCTTCCTATATATATTCTATAGTAATAAAGTATAAAAATCTTACTATATTAAACGTAATAGCTTTATTAATAACGTAAAGTATTAGCTTATTACTATTAAGATATATTATATCTATAAGAATTTTATAGTTAAACTTATAGTTATTATAAAAAGTAAATTTAAATCTTCCTAAGGCTTTTACGTTTAGCTAGTAGTAATAGTAGAATTTATTAATCTCTTTAATTAATAAGATTTCTACTATTTTACTAGTATACTAAAGCACTTTATAAAGCTACTAAACTAATAGGTAGCTAAATCTATTATAAATCTACTATAGCTTAGTATTAGTTAGATAGTAATTTACTACGCTTTACTTAGGTATTTCTAAAAGTATTTATATATAACCCTATTTATAAATAATAAGTATAACTATCTTACCTTTACTAAGTAAGTTAGTAAGGTTATTAAATTTAATACTATTATTATTTATATCCTTTAGGTAGAAAAGAAATAGTATATCTAAGGTTATAATATAGAAGGTAAGTTTACTAATTAGTATAGGTACTTTTATAGCTCTAAAGGACTTAAAATTCTTACTACTACTAAAGTAAATACTAGCTTTACTAGCGTAGGTTATATCTAGTAGTAGTTCTATATTAAGGTACTTATAGAGGGTGTAATATTACTATTAACCTATAGTTAATACGTAGGCTACACTAGTATTAGGTATAATACTTTAGAAGGTTGTTATAGTATACTAGTTATTAAAGGTAAATACCTTACTATTACTATTACTTTTTATAGTAAGCCTATAGTAAAGAGGGTTATTATAGGTAATTATATAGAGGGTAGCCTAATTATAAAGTTATTTAAAGACTTTAGGGCTATTAACTACTTTTTTACTATAGAAGGTTATAAATATAAAAAAGGTATTATTACTATAGGGGCTAGTATCTTTATTACTACTCTTATATTCCTCTTTAGTTTTATTATAGGTAGTAGCCTTTAGTCCTTTATATTCTATAAGGAACTAGGTAAATCTTAGTAAAGTCTTTATAAAATATTAGCTTTTATATCTCTAGAAGGATATATTACGTTCTTCTATTAAATACTTAGTTAACTAATAGCTAGTCTTACTATAAATAAAACACTTTTTTATAATAAAATTCCCTTTTTTATAGGGTTTTTTATATAAGCTATATATATAGTTATGTTACTATTACTATAACTAATAGCTATTATAACTATTATACTTATAGTTAACTTAGAAGTAGCTATCTTCCTCTTAAGTCTAGGTAGTGTAATACTATACCTTAGCTTTATAAATTATAACTATATTATTTATACTATTATAAAGTTATATATAAAGCGTATTATATTTTACTAGTAGATTAAGAAGTACTATAGCGCACTTAGGAATACCTTAGTAATAGGTAATTAATATATTATAATACTCCTTATTATTTAGAAGTCTATATTATTTTACTAATTTTATAAGTAAGTTTACCTTATTAATAAGAAGGTTAAGGACTTTAAGCTTATTCTTACTAAGGTTCTTATAAGTAACTAGCTTAAAGTTAATATAGTAAAGCTTAGTTATATAGACTTAGTAGACTTTATCCCTTTTAAACTAGGCCTTAATCTCTACTATTAACGTATTAAAATTACTAGTATACTTATAGAGAGTAGTAAAGTAATACTTCTATAGTTTACTAGTAAGTATAACTATAATTATAGTACTATATTAGCTATAATTTATCCCTACTTATATATAAAGATTAATAAAAATAGGGAGTTTTAAGTTAATAGTTTTATAAGGACTAGGGCTATACTTTAATATAGTATTATTAAAGTATAGCTTAGTAAGGTTAGTTATTTAATAAGCTATAATTTTACTATCTTTAGTTATTATAGGGAGATTTATAGTAATAGCACTTATATAGTAACTAGGTTAGTAACTTTCTTTAGGTAGTAGTAGTGTAAATTCTGCGTTAAGGTATCAAGATTCCTTAATAAATAGGGTATTTATATGTTCCCTACGTAGTTCTTATAGTAGGCTTATAGTTTTCCCTTAGTTATTTTATAGTATTTTATTTTAATAGTTTAATAGGTATAAAAAATTAAAGTTATTAGTAATCTTATTATAGAAATCGTTATCTTTAATACTTTTTTAGAAGCTTCTAGACTTTTTTATAACTAAGTTAATTATCTCCTTATTTTATATAGGGAAATCCTTATAGTTAATAAGTTTATAGATCTTATCTATAATTTTAGAATTACTACTTCTTAAGATCTAGACTCTTTATTCTATAAGAAATTTATAGAATTTAATAAGTAGGTCTTTATCTATAGTATAAAAATCGTCTCTTAACTACCTACTAAAGAATAAATAGGTACTATTCTAAAGGTTAGCTTTAATTACGTTTATTTTAGTAAAAATCGTTATTCTATAGATAATAATAGTACCTAACGCTTTTTTATAGTTATTACTTAGGAGGTTATTAGGTATTTTATTAATTTATATAATACCTTATAGTTATTTATTAATATAGTAAGCTAGTTTCTTTAGTATTTAAAATATAGCTTTAGGGTTTATAGTTTATAATATAGGTTTTAAAGAGATTTACACTATCTTTACTACTTTTAACTAAGATCTTATAGTTCTTATTAGTACTTCTTCTACTTTAGATTCTTTATTACTTACTAGTAACGTATTTAATAGTAATCTTATAAGGGATTTATCCTCTACTAGGGTTTTTAATAAAGAAGCTCTTAGTGCTATTCTATATGTTACGCTTAAAGTAAAGTTATTACGTAAGGTTTTTATTATTTTTAACTTTACTTATAGGTTACTCTTTAGTAACTATATAAAGGTTAGGTTATCTAATAGCGTATAAATTAAGGTGTTTTTTATAGTTTAGAATTAACTTCTTATAAAGTAATAAAGTTATAAAAAGGCGTAAAATAGCTATATATTCTTAGCGTCTTCTCTACTTACTAAGGGGGTAAGTTACTTATTTACTTTAAATTAGCTAATTAGGCTTTTTACTACTATATTAAGTAATAAGGGGTCTTTTTAGTAAGTAGTATAAAATAATTATAAGTTATATCTATAAGTGGTTTTATTACGTGCTTTCTATCTATAGAATAACTCTCTTTAGGCGTTTCTCTTAGTTAAATTATCTCTTCTAGTAAATCCTTACTAATCTATAGTAAATTATAGTAGTAGTTACTATAAAATTAACTACTAATTAGTATTAGTATATTATAAGAGGTTATAATATAGTTAACTATATATATTAATAGGTAAGTAATAAATAAGGGGTTTTAGTTTAATTATATATAACTAGGAGGTGTAACTATTATAGGCTGCCTAGTTGAATAGGCAGTAAAATACACCGTTAGCTATAGTGGATACTACGGCTAAACTATAGCTAATAGCTATAGTAGGTTATTAGGGATAAACCTATTAAACCTAGTAGGTTTAGTAATACTTAGTATTATAATAGATTTAGTAGTATAGATTAAAAGAAGATATCTTTTAAAGATACTACTAAAGGTATACCTCTTACTTACTAAAAGTAGCTATATTTAGTATTTTAAAGTAGATCTTATAGTAGTATAAAATACCTAGCTAAACTAAAATAGTATAGTTTAAGCTATATACTTTAAGAGAAGTAAGGAATAACCTTTTACTAAAAGGTATTACTTTTCTTACTAAGTAGTATTACTTTCTAATTAATATAAAACACTTTAAGGAAAGTATTATCTAAAGTTTACCTAAATACTTAAAGTAAGAACCTATATACTTCTAGCCTATAAGTACTTTATCCTAAGTATAAGCTTACCTAAAGCGTAGCTTCTAATTACTAATTATCTCCTATATAATATTAATAAGTTAATATAGGTAACTAAAACTATTTAAGAGATAGCTTTTAATATTATTATTACTTAACTTTATACTAAAAGTAATATAAATACTAAAGTTTTAGTACTTTTAAATAAAGTAATAAGCCTATTATACTCTTAATAGTAAGTATATTATATAGAGGTACTAAAGGATTAAGCGTTAGTTATTAAACTTTTTATAAAGCTTAGTTTAGGCTTTTTTAAAAGCGTCTTTAGTCTTAGTAAAAATAATATACTTCTATATTATAAAAACCCTATAAAATATATAAAGAGGAAGTTAATTAATAGGTATATTAATATAGGCCTTATTCTTATTACTTAGTGTAGCTATTACTTATATTAGTAGCTAATAGCCTTTATTATTAAACCTACTACTATTACTACTATAGCTAAGGTCTTTAACCTACTTCTACTTAGCCTTAAGTATAACGTTAGAATTAATATAGTAGATATAAAGTTATTATTAGACGCCTAAGAACTACTTATTTAGTATAGCCTTTATCTACTTATTATAGTCTATAATAATAATAGTAAAGTAATAAACTAAGTTTTAGTCTATAAGCTAGTAGATACTTACTAAAAGAAACTAAAAACCCTTTAATCTTTTATTATTAATAAGGCTAAACGTAGTATTATAAATAGATCTAACGTAAGTCTACCTAATAGCTTAAAAGAGAGGAAGCTTAAAGTAGTTTATATTATAAGTATTATTAAAGCTAATTACCTTAGGGAATTACTTCTATATTTAGAGATAGTAAAGAAAGGTCTAGATAAAGCTAATAAGGTAGTCTAGCTTATTATCTACCTATTTTACTATATATAGGATATCTTACTTATTAAACAGCTTAATTAATACTATAGTTAGTAAATATCTACCTAGTTTCTTTTAGTTTATATAAGCTTTAGTATTATAGATATCTTACTAGGTAAATAAAGACTTTAGGAACTACTTCTAAATAATAGTATATACGTTACATACTTAAATCCTAACTTATTAGCTTATACTTTTAATAGTATCTTAAACTACCTAAGTAAGCCTATAATATAAAAGGTATATAGAGGCTTTAAGGCTAAGGCTATAATAATACTAATAATACTTAGGGTCTTAATAAGAATATAATAGCTATTTACCTTCTTTTAGGGCTTCTATAATAATTTACTATTAATAGCTATTTTTCTAAAATCTAGACTATTAAATACTAGCACTTTATATAGGCTTAAGCTTACTAACCTAATTATATTAAAAGGTATATTAAATAACTTAGCCTCTTACTTAATATTAATACTACTTTATAATACTAAATCTATTAGCTTTTATAAAGGTATTAACTTAGTTAAAGAAGGCGTTAAAAGTTTACTTTAGATTACTAAGAATTAGTAGGTTTAGGATTTTAAGTATAAGAGTAGAGAAAAATTAGTTACTTAGGGTATAGTAAGAGGCTATAGTTTAAAAAGACGTTTTACTTTAAGAAGAGGATTACTATAAAGGTAAATAAAGTAGTAAATTAACTTAAAGACCTTATAATTCTTAGTATTAATAAATATATTCTTATTAATAGAGGAGTATAGTTATTAGCTATTAATTAGTTTTAATAACCTATAGAATAAGCTAAAGTATACTATTAAACTACTATATAGTAAGCTAAAAAAATTACTAAGACTATCTATTATAAAGGGTTAGACCTACTAGGGGTGTAGTACTACAGCTAATAGCATCTTAGCCTCTAGTCTATACGTAACGTAGAGGGACTACTAATTAAGCTAACACGTTAAAAGGTATGTAACAATAAGTCGCTTACTTGTCGTCTAGCTGCACTTAAGTAGGAAGGAGTAACTAGGCGTCTAGCCTGTAATATCTACCCCCCTTTTACCCCCTACCCCCTCTACTAGTTATAGACTTACGTAGTAGGTCTTACTCTAGGACCTCTCTCGCTTAAGTAACGCTACCCCTAGGCCTGTGCGCTCTCCGCCTAATCGCAGCCTGTAAGCTAGAGCAAATTCAACTACTATAAATTAAACTCTTAACTATTAGGTGACTTATTGTATGTAAAGGGTTAGACCTACTAGGGGTATAGTGCTATAGCTAATAGCATCTTAGCCTCTAGTCTATACGTAACGTAGAGGGACTACTAATTAAGCTAATACGTTAAAAGGTACGTAACAATAAGTCGCTTACTTATCGTCTAGCTGCACTTAAGTAGGAAGAAGCAACTAGGCGTCCGGCCTATAATATCTATTAGGAGGAGAGAAACTTTACTCTAGAAAAAGTTATAAGAGAGTAGTTACTTAGGTTTATATTATTCCTCTAGAGAAATAGTAAGTAAAGTAGAGTCTAAGCTTTATACTAAGGTAATTATCTATAAGAGGATATATACTTTATAGTAAGTTAGCTAGAAGCTTTATAATAAGGTTACACTACCCTTAAGGATTACTAACTCTATAGAATTAGCTAACGCTAAAGTAACTACTTTTAGATAAAGGAGATAATAGTACTTAGCTAGATAGTAGTAAGAGACTATAATTAATTAATAGTTACTTTTAGGTAATATAACTAGTAGTAAGAGGGTAATAAGGTTAAGGTTAGTATAATAGGTTATCTCTCTATTAAGGTTTAGAAGCTATTATAAATAAATAGTATAAGTTAGACTTAGAGGCTTAATAATATAACCTTATAGTAAGGAGAAAAAAAAGTAAAAAGGGTTAAGATACTTTATAGGTATTTAGTAGAATTTAATTATACTAATAATAAACTTTCTAGCTAATTAGAGGGAATAAAAGCTATACCTATATAAGGCTTATGCCTATATATTAATTCCTTATGCCTATCTATTAATTCCTAACCTATAATATTAGTAAAATTATAGAAAACTCTAATAGTAACTCCCTACCTTCTAATATAATTATTTAAAACTCTTTAGTAAGATAAAATAAATAAAATAAGAAGAAAGAAGTTAAGGATAACCCCTTACTATTATATAAAAAAAGTAAACATAAGGAGAAACCTTATAGTCTTTTCTTTTAAAAAACCTTAGTATTTATTCTAGCTATAGAAATAAATACTTTTTAAAAACAACTATAGGAACTAAAGAGTAATTAAAATACTAGGTCTTTTATTTTAGAAAAGCTAAGAAAGTTTAGACTTTATAAATAAAGAAAAAGAGGAAGAAGCAGAAGAAAGTAGCTAACTACTAATCCTTACTAAAGAAAAAGTAGAGACGCTTTAGAAACCCCTAAGGAATTACTAGCTAGTTCTAGAGATAAAGAATTATAAGCATACTATAATAAAGAAAAGCTATTAGCTTAATTTAGATTTAAAGTAAAAGAAATAAGATAGTTTAATCTACCTACTTTATTTATAGAAAATAATAATAGCTATTTTATTAGAATAAAAACTATATAGACTAATATATACTGCTTTTTAGATCCTATTTAAAGATATATAAATATATTATAAGATTACTAGCTAGTAGTTATTCTTAACTTCTATCTATACCTAAAAGGAATTACTAATAAATAGTATTCTAAGGATTTAGATAAGAATAACTATAAGGATCTTTAAGATCTAAAATAAAGACTTAAATTATAGATATACTTACTTATAGAATAATTTAAGATTCTTTATAAAGTAGTAAAGTAAAAGCTTTAATATTTAAAATATATACTTAGATATTAAAAACCACGTTAATATATATTACTTTACTACCTAAGTAAAACGATTAGTATTAGTAGTAAAAGAACTAAAAAGTTACTACTTATCTCTTATTTATAATAAAATAAATATAAATCTTATCTTTAGAATACTACGCCTAAATAGAGATATAAAATATATAAAATAGCTATAGTATTTAACTTTATACTAAAAAGAATAAAAAAAAAATATTAAATATAGTATATAGAAAAAGTTACTAGTAGAAAAGACTAGTAAGACTAAGTAAATAGCTATAAATCTAATAATAGAATAAATTCCCTCTTAAAAAAACTAGAAATACCGCTTTAGTAATAGGAAATCTACTAAGTATAAGACCTATTATTAAATTTATAAAAGAGTAAAGCTTCTAGCTTTATTATAGGATCTAACTATTAAAGGCCCTTAAGTACTAATTTAACACACCCCCCTAGCTTTTATAGAAGGTACTAGACTTCTATTAGAGCTAGTTTGTAATCTAGAGGGCCTATACTATATATCCCTCTATATTAATTATAGATTTAGGCTTACTATAAAGGAATCCCTATTACTACTTCTTTAACTTAACTAAGATTTAAATATAGGTGCTTAAGATTAGTAGTTTAGGTTGCTTTACGTAAAGCTACTAAGTAAATAAGACTCTTAATTATTTAATTTACAAAAGAGTAAAGCTCCTAGCTTTGTTATAGGATCTAACTATTAAGGACCCTTAAGTACTAATTTAATAGCTATATAGGCTAAATTCTCTAGCTTTAGAAAGTACTATATAGCTTCTACTAATTACTATTACTATAGTAAAAGTACTTTAAAAAAGGCCTTAATAAGCTTAGGTTTTACTATATAGTAAGTAAGAATTACTACTAGATAAAAAATAGCCTTATATTCTTCTTTTATATAAATAACTATATACTTACTTTCTACTATAAAGATAAGCCTACTACCTAAGAAGTAATAATAGCCCTCTAAAGATAATATTACCTTAAAGGTAGTAGGCTACTTTAGTAGTTCTTAGGTATTAAAGTATTATATAATTAAATTATAAAACGTCTCTAGCTGTTATAGTTAGTATACTATAAAAAGGCTATAAAGTTACTATATAGAAATAACGTATTAAAATTAACCCTAATAGGTAAGAAAGATTTATTACTTTATAAAGGAATTACCTCTTTATAAGAGGTTACTTACTATTAGTAAAAAATAGAGATAATCTTATATACTATAGTAATAACTTAGCTAGACGTTACATTTATAGTAAGCTAGTTAGTATAATTTAACTATAATTCTAGAGATATTTACTAATAAGTAGTAGACTATATACTAAATTATTTCTATTATTCTTAGTACTTTTACTTTATATATAGTATAGATAAAGGCAGCTATAATAACGCTCTTAAGGTATTTACTAATATAAGCTTTACTAATAACCTAGATAGAAAGAGCTTATAAGTAGTAGTAATAAAGTTATTTAGAGAAATAGTAATATAGTAAGCTAATAAGTAAAACACTATTATAACGTTAACTACTAAGGTAAAGCTTTTAGCCTTTTCTTTTACTATAAAAAAAGCTTTTTTTACTAGTTAACTAATTACTACGCTAAGGGTAAAACTACTTATAAAACATAGGGCTAGCGCCTAACTATTACCTAGTAAAGAGGCTATAAAGTAACCTATAGTTTAAATTAACTATAATAATATATAGACTATACGCCTTATTAGTATTAAGATAATTTAGCTATAGATAAAGCTTTACTATATAGATATTTATAACTACTAGCTATACTAAGAAGTTACTAAAGGGAGGATTATTATAGAGTATTAGTAGTCTACTAAGATAATAGTAGATAGGATAATAAAGGCGCTTATAGTATAACCTTTTACTAAATTTATATAGTAATTATATATAAGTAATTAATAGGTATAGATTAAAGTAAATTATATATATAAGATAAAGGAAAATAAATTAAAATAGAAAGTAAATATAGTAAAAGATAATATATAGAATATTAATAATATAGAAGAAAATACACTATATAAAGTAAGGTTAAGCTAGCCTTATTATAGGTTATTACCCTATAGAATTAGGTAGCCCTAAGGGGGTGTATTAAACTTAGTAAAATATTATAGTAGTATATAGTAAAGTACTAGGGAATCTTTAGGTAATATACCTTACTTTATAGGGGAAGTAGGCTAATAAGAGGCTATAGATTTACTACTATTTACCTCTTAAGGGATAAGCTTATAGGTGAGTTTTTAGGTATAAGGTAGAGGAATATAGAAGAAGATATAAGATAATATTAAGAAAGCGCCAGGCCTACTAGCTAAGAAGGCTAAAGGAAAAGTGTAAAAACTACACCTACCTCTAATAAACTCTAATCGTAGCAAAGTGTATACTAATCGATAGGTCTTTTAATTCTCAGACCTAATCTAAAGAGAGAATCTAAAAAGATAAAGTATTAATAGAGAAATCATAAAAATGCTAATATATATAAAAGTAATAAGCTTACAGTAACAACTATGTATTAACTGTCTATATGCCTGCTATCTCTATAATAACTATAAGGCCCTTCTACTTATAGACTCTGTTTTTACCCTACTGTTTTAAGCCTTAACGTAAGACTACTTTACCTTATTATAATTATCCCTCTTAAATTAGTTATAAGTCTTTATAGGACTAATTTAAGCTTCCTTACGTTAAAGGTATATTAATTAATAACAAAAGAAAAGAAAGAAAGAAACATTATAAAGTGCTTAGCGCTTATAACAACAGCTAAGTTACTATTATAAAGCAGGACCTTACAGATACGTAACCTTATTCTATAATCCGTAGTAATTACTACTACGTAACTCTTTACATTAAGCCTTATATACCTTATCCTATTTAAGAGCTTAATAAAGTTAAAACTAGCCTTCCTAAGAGGGTAGATAGGTAAAGTTATAATAGGCGATATTACTAGGAGTACTTTATTTAATCTACTTCTATTAGTTAACATATTAATTAATATAATCTTTATAAGAGTAACTCTAGATATCTAAAACGTCTAGCTAAGGTAGGTATAAAGGACGTAAGGGTATTCCTAAATCTATTAGGCTACCCTAATTATTATTATTATTATTCTTATTATTATCTTAGACGCCTAGCTTACTAACCTACCTAATAAGGGTATTTAGGTTAAATTTGTTAGGAAGATTAGATAGTAGATCTAAAAGAGGGGAATTAATAAAGCTTATAGTAGATTAGGTCTATAAATTACCTAGTGTATTTAGAGCTATAGGTAGGGTCTTTTTTTTTAGTTACGTATTAATAGGCGGAAGCGTAGGTATAGCTAAAGGTTAATATAACTAAAGAAGAGGCGCTAGGAAAATAGGGTTCTTACTAAAGTCGTTATATAACTAGGTAACTTTATATAGAGGTAGGTTGTTATAAAGGCTTTACGTATTATAAAACTCTACTATAATTATAGATACTATTTATAATACTAAAGGGACTTTACCCTTAATCTTATGGTTTTTATCCTACTAATAGAGCTAGGTAAACTTAGTTAATAACACTCTAAGCTAGAAAAAGGTTTATACCTATTCTATAGCGTAAAGACTATAAGTAAAGCTATTATCTTATTATTTAGTATTTACTATATAGGCGTTTAATATAGTAACTATAATAGTATTTATTAGAGCTCCTAAGTAGTAGTACTAGTTTTATAATACTTTAACTGCGTCTATAAATAATTTATTATACTTAGACGTCTAAGTAGAGTTAGTAAAATACACACGTCTAATAACTTAGTTAACTAGTAATACAGCCTAATAATTATTACTATAGTTAAGTAAGAAGATAAGGTAGTTAGAATTAGTAATAATATTAATTTAATTATAGATAACGTCTATAGTATTAGTAGTAATAGAAAAACTAAGTATCTAACTAAAACTAAGAGGAGGAGCCTAAATAGATACTAGGGACTTATAAACGCTAAGCTTAATAAGGGCGTATACTTTATTACTATTAAGGTTCTCTTTATATATTAAAGTGCCTATAGTATTATATAGTCTAGTAGTATACTTAAGCTTAATAGAGTTAAGCTCTCCTATAGTTAGGTTGTTAAAGCGCCTGCTAGCACTGTATTAAGTAATAAAATACTTATATAATAAACCTATGTATAATTCACCTAGAGAGGCATACTACTTAGCTACTAGGACTAGGTGGGGGTTACTAGGTAATAGATTTCCTTATAGCTATAATACATTATAACTATTAAAAGTGTCTACTAGTTAGAATTAGTAGACCTAATAATTAAATAGTATAAGGTAGGGAGACTTAGTTACTTCTTCCCTAAAGGTAACGTCTTTGTTTTTTTTAGCCTTCTTACCTTTAGGTTTTTTATATAGGTTAAAACAATAAGTACCCTAGTGAAGCTTGTTTTTTATAGTATAAACGATAGGGTCTTATACAGCTAGGTTCTAAATTATTCTACTATAGTAGTTCTTCTCTACTCTATTTAGTAGCTAAATTACTAAATAACTAAGAGGTACTAGCGTAAGAGGCAGAAAAGGCAATCTAGGTAGCAATACCTATAGCAGTAAAAAAGGAGTTATATCTTAAGTAGACTAAGGAACTTAAGTAGTTAGTTTTATAATACTATTATTATTTTTAGATTTATCTTATAAAGAGAAAGCGTCTTAGTCTATTAGGGAACTAGTGTTATTACCTAGGCTAAAAAGTCTAAAAGGTATCTAGGTTATAATTTTAAATACCTTTAGGAAATCTAATGCCTTTATAGCCTTTTGCTATTCTTTCTTCTAGTTAGGTCTATTATTTCTAAATAGTATAATTAAGATCTATCCTTCCTTAGGAATGTTATTATTTATAAAGTTAGCGCTTATATAGTTAAGCTAATTCTCTTTAGCCTTAGTAATAGAGGTAGTAATTAGGTATAATAGGCCTATATAGAGGAAGCCTTATACCTAATTAAGAAACTTAAGCCTTAATGCCTAAAGAGAAATATTAGCGTTACCTAGGTTAACTAGAGTTACTTATTAGCCTATAACTTTATATACTGTTACTAAGATGTCTTTATATACCTTTTTAGTACCTTATAGAAAAACCCTTATCTAGTTCTTAGCTTCTTCCTTCTTCTATTAATTATTATAAAAGTATAACTAGCTACTTCTCTAGTTAACTATTAGACCTAAGTAAATGTGTTTATTTTAAATAGTTATACTTATATAGAAAATTAAAAGGTTAGGATTATCTATTAGTAGAGGCTATATATTTTATAGTTCTAACTTACTAGTATAAAAGGCTTTACTTCTAATAATAGGCTAAGTAGTAATAGCTTTAGCCTTACGTAGGCTTTAGACTAAGTATATAAGTCTTATGTAAACGTTATTAAGTTTAGGTAAAATTTTAGCTTTAAGGGTGCTAATAAGGTTATATAGGCCGGCTATAAGTTATTAATAGTATAAAGGAGGCATCTATTTACTATATGTATTTACTATAGGTAGCTAGTTTCTAATAAGGTCCTCCTAAGTTAAGATATTGTTTATACCTATCTAAAGGCTAGTATTAGCTAGTAAGAGTATCTTTAGGTTAGCTTATAGAGGCTATAGAGGATTTTAGACTAAAGTGTTAGTAATATTAATACAGCTAGCTTATTCTTAATAAAACTTACTTATAGTAACTATCTTTAGTAATAGGATTAATAGAGTTACTTCTATTATAAATAAAAAGCCTTTTTTATAAAGCTCCTTTATCTTTACTTTACTAAGTGTATTATTATATAATATAAACTTTACTATTATCTCTAGTAGTTATCTTTACGTTAACTATGTTTATAATAATATTTATAGATTTAATTAATTTCGTAAGTTATAATAAACTTAATGTGTTACTACTAGGCTTAAGTTTGTTTAGATAGTAAAAAGGTAAAGTCTATAAGAAATACTTCCTTAATAATATTTCTAGTAGATATAAAACTAAAGGAAAGAAATAAAAAGGAATAAATAAACATAATCTCTACCTTTAATTATCCTTTTTAAAGGTAAAGAAATAGGGATAACTTATAAAGAAAAAGGTATAAGGTATAGTTATATAGAAGGTAAAAAAGGTAAAGTTAGTAAATACGTAAGTTAATAAAGGAAAAATCTACTTACTTCCTCTTACTTCCTCCTACGTAATAAATTTACTTTTACTCTTTTACTAATATTACTAACCTACTAGTAATATCCCCCCTTTTTTTTTCTTTTTCTTTTTATTATTTAACCTATTTAGTTAAATACTTTTCTTATTTCTCTATCTTATAAAGATTCTCTTTCTATAAACAAAGAAGAAAAAACCTCCTTTTACCTAAAGCTCTCCTTATTAATAGTATAGATCTAAGAATTACTACCTATAACTATAGCTAATTATAGCTTCTTAATTAATAGTATTAAAAATACTAATTAACCTTATCCTTATAACCTACCTACTAAGTAAATCCTCTAGCTACTTAGGGCTAATACTAAACTTATACCTTTAAAGAAGGTAAATAACTTACCTCTATACGTGTCTCTTATAAATAATTAACTTTAGGTATATCTACATAGTCTCTTTCTTTTCCTCCTCTAACTGTTATTAACTTTACTTATAGGCTGCTGTTTTACTAGTCTAAATACTTCCTAACATCCCTTAAAATAAGTACTTTAAGGTTATGTTTATTCTTTAGATATAGCTAGATAAATCACCTAGCGTTATATAATTAAACTTCTAGCTTAAATGCCTTAGCCTAAAAGACTATAGTTATATGTATTTAAGAACTAAAGGTTAAAGTAACCTTTATTAACAAGTCTTTATTTATTACTCTATAGCTACTATTTAAGGCATATAAATAGCTAAGGTATTTAAACGCGTTACTACTATATATAGTTTCTTTATCTAGGCCTATAGAGGTTATAATACTATACCCTATAGCTATTATAAAAAGCGTGTGTATACAACTAGGAATAAAAAGACTAGTGCTTAGGTCTGTAAGCTATATTTTAAGTATATATCCCTCCTAAGAACTCCTTACGCTAATTACTTTTACTATAAGACCTAAAGCTCCTACTCCTATAATAATAAGAGTATTTACTAGTATTATAGTTATAGTATTAAGAAGAAGGGAAAAAAGAGAAAAAGCAGTAAGTTTAATAGGCTCCCTATCTCTAACTTTAGGATCCTAATAACTGTAGGTATAAGCGCTATTAACTAATTTAACTTCTAATAGTTCCTTAAATAGAAGCACCTAGCCTAGGCTATAGAGTTTAAGCCTAGCGTATCGTTTTACTACGCTTATCACCTATTTACTCTTTAATAACTAATACGCTTTACTACTAAGTAGGTTATGTCCTCCTTAGGACTTTAACTAGTTAAAAAGATATAAAATAGGGAAATAAAACTTTAGAATTAAGCTTTTTTTACTCTTAAAGTAAATAATAAAGGAAATTATAAAAATAACGTAAGGATAGGTCTAAGAATAAGTTAAAGGAAAGGGTTTTATAGATAAATAGTCTTTAATAAAAGAAATTATATGTCTTTTAGTTCTTTTATCTCTATATAGTCCTTACTTTTCTCTATACTTATACTAGGTATTACTACTTCTAAAGTCTGTTATTTTACCCTTTTATATACTACTTTAAGGTTTACTAAATACTATCTAAACCTTATAATAATAGCTTAAAAGGACTTATCTCTATTCTTTTCTTTAGGTAATAAGGGTTCCTCTACCTCTTTATCTTTAATATTATCTTCTTTAAGTTATTCTTATCTAAACGTAAAAAAGACTTTTATAATATTTTATTTTAGATTAGATCTAAGAACCTCTAGATTAATAGGTTCCTAATACCTATTAAGTACCTTAATGAATTTTTATAGTTAGTTACTACTAAATGTTTTCCTAATAACTTTATCTCTAGATAATGTTACTAAACGGTATAACAGTATGTTAAAAGCCTAAGATAAGATCTTAAATAGTCCTTACTATTAGTAGTTAAGCTTTATAATTACAGACTTATTAATTAACCCTTTAACGTTAAACACTAAGACTAAGTCTCTTACTTTAAGTTACTTTTCTTACTAAGTGTAGGTATGTCTCTTATTATAATATTCTATAACCTTCTAATATTATATTACTATAGCTTTCTAGGCTCTATTATAATCCTTATTAAGCTAAAAAAAGGCTTATAGTCTTATTTAGACCTCCTCCTCTCTTATTATAACTAAAGCCTAGTCTAAGACCTACTATATAGGTATAAGGGTCTTAATTAAAGTAACAGCTTTATATCTATATATTAAGTAGAAAGGGCTAAAGCTAGTAGAGAAATAAACACTAGTTTAATCTATAAATAGGGTAGTAGAGAGATATAGCTAGGGATTAAGTTATATACCTTTAACAAAAGTTAAAAGCGTATAGGCGATAGGTTAATATCCTATTTCTATAGCTCTATTAGCTTTAGGGTTATAGGCTAATATAACTCTCCTCTTTATACTATACTTTTTATTAAAGTAAATTACGTACTCCTTATTTTTAAATCCTCTATTAACAATTAATTCCTTATATAGACTATAACAGCAGATAATCTCTTCCTATATAAATTTAGTAATACCCTTTAAATTAGCTTTCCTTAGCTACTAGGCTTCTAGCTAACCTATTATTAAGTCTTTTAACTTAACTAAGTAGTATTTATTAACGCGTTATATATCTAGAGATACTTATATAAATAGTAGACCTTTAGGGGTAGTGTAAGTTCTCTTATTATTAACCTACTATCCTTATTATAGTTAATAGTTAGGGTAGGATTTAACTGCTTCCACTACTTTAGTATGTATACTATCTTAGATGTAACAGTCTATAAGCCTTTTTACTATAGCTTCTCTACTATAATAGCTGCTTTTAGTATAGGTATTTATAATAAGGTAATAGCGTTATTTATAGTTATTAACTACTTATTATAGTGTTGGTTTTGTTACTATTAGCTGTATAAAGAGTAAGTAGTCTTATAGAATGTAGTTTAAAGCCTTACCTTTAAATTGTTAGTACTAAGTAGTATAAACTCCTAGTAGTTATTATTATATTAATAAGTAGTATATAATCTGCTTAGACTTTGTTAAATAGGTCTATAAATTATCTAAAATAGTAGAGGGTATTATTAGGAGGTAATTAAGGGAGTTATTATTATTTATATAAACCTCCTTTATTCTTTTACTATTACTATATAACTATAGTTCCTTAAAGAAAGATTTAGTCTCTATATTAGTAAAAAAGATCTATAAATTAATCTAATTATTAATTTCTCCTTCTACTTCTTTATCTAAAGTATCTAAAAGTCTTTATAGTTTTTATAATAATCTATCTACTATAGTGTTTTAAGATCCCCTAATATAGCAGACTTTAAAGTTAAATATATAGATCTAAGTGATCTATTAAATAACTAAGGCATTAGGAAGGTTAGTAGTAGCGCCGTTAAGTTACGCTACTAGCGTTTAGGCATTAGTCTCTAAGATAAAGTGTTAGCTATATAGGTGGTTGCAGTAGCGTTTTAAGGCCTTTAGGACTTTATAAAGTTCCTTTTTCCTAGCGTTATAGTTAAGCTTTGTACTAGCCTATGTCTTACTCTTAAACCTTATAACTACTTACTTATTACTAATAAATTAACCTAGTACTTCTCCCTATCCTCTACTACTTATATTTACTATAAGGTAAATAGTGCTACCTTTAAGACTATAGTTAATTAAGATAAGTATAGAAGCTATAGTTAGCTTAGATTTAAGAATATCTATTGCAGCTTACTATTTTAACTCCTATATAAAATAGGTATTTTTTTATAATAATATTATAAGGGGGTACGTAATTATTAAAAAGTCCTTAACCTATATTTAATAGAAGGACGTAATACCTAGAAAGGACCTAAGATTAGTAATATCTTTATAAGTAAGCTATTTATAGATCTTAATTATCTTCTTTTAGTTAGGGTAACGTCTAGAAGTTCTATAAACATAGCTAACAATTATTACTATAGTTTAGGCCTATTTAGACTTAACTACTATAACTATATAACCTATAAGCTTTAGGTTTACTAAGACCTTATTAATATTAATTAAATACTTAAAAACGAATCTGTAAATACTAAGATAAATTAAAAGCTTTATATTATTATATGTAGAAGTAGGTCTTTAAATTATAATATTATTAAGGAAAGCTTTGTAATATATTAGGATAAGGTTATAGAGGATCTAAATTATAATGCGTATAAATTAAGCGATTAAGTTTATAGCTCCCTAAGGCAAAGTATAGTATTAAAGAAGGCTAAGAGGGGTAGTAAAAGTCGTTATGTCTCTACTTATTATAGCTAGAGGGACTTAGTTATATCTAGAGAAAATATTAATTAGTAATAGTAGTTTATATATTACAAAATCCTTAGTAAAGTTATCTACTATTAGTAGTAATATAGTATCTTATAGTGTTACCTTATTAACCTTTATTACTAAATTAATAAGGTGTATTTTACTATCCTTTTTCCTAACTAAAAAGAAAGGGTTATAATAAGTAGTATAACTTCGCTTAAGTATACTATGTTTAAGTTAATCCTTTAAAATCTTAATAACCTCCTCCTCTAAAGCTTATAGGATAAGAATACTTTTTAATTACTAAGCCTTATAAGGAATAGTCTTAATAACTTACAGAGAGGTAATAGAGAAATATACTTAACTATAATAGGAGAATTCCTAAGCTAATACCTTCTTACGCGCTATTAAAATAGCACTTAAGAGTTTTTTCTCCTATAGTAGTAGATAGTCTACTATAGCTAAAATAGCTTTTAGTTAATCTTTTGTTAATTAAGACCCTTTTTTAATATTTAAAAACATTAGTGTAATTAGGTTTGCGAATAGACTATTAAGATTAGGTTATAAGTTCTTTTTTACTTTCTCTTAGGCTTTTAGCTTCTACTTTAGGTCTCCTTTAGGTATTAATCTATCTAATAGTACGTTATCTACTAGAATAATCTTTTTATCTTTAGTCTTATATATTATATAGACTTCTTCTATTAGTTAGTTATTATTAGGCTTAGCTTATAAATTA
>JASUDE010000570.1:16491-28731 GCA_034509685.1 Colletotrichum cereale | reverse complement strand
AATAAAGTTATTTAGAGGAATAGTAATATAGTAAGCTAATAAGTAAAATACTATTATAACGTTAACTACTAAGGTAAAGCTTTTAGCTTTTTCTTTTACTATAAAAGAAGCTTTCTTTACTAGTTAACTAATTACTACGCTAGAGGTAAAACTACCTATAAAACGTAAGGCTAGCGCCTAACTATTACCTAGTAAAAAGGCTATAAAGTAACCTATAGTTTAAATTAACTATAATAATACGTAGACTATACGCCTTATTAGCGTTAAGATAATTTAGCTATAGATAAAGCTTTACTATATAGATATTTATAACTACTAGCTACACTAAGAAGTTACTAAAGGGAGGATTATTATAGAGTATTAGTAAGCTACTAAGATAATAGTAGATAGAATAATAAAGGCGCTTATAGTATAACTTTTTACTAAATCTATATAGTAATTATATATAAGTAATTAATAGGTGTAAATTAAAGCGAATTATATATATAAGATAGAGGAAAATAAATTAAAATAGGAAGTAAATATAGTAAAGGATAACGTATAGAATATTAATAATATAGAAGGGAAATACACTACGTAAAGTAAAGTTAGGCTAGCTTTATTATAGGTTATTACCTTATAGAATTAGGTAGCCCTAAGGGGGTGTATTTAATTTAGTAAAAGGTTATAGTAGTATATAGTAAAGTGCTAGGGAATCTTTAGGTAATATACCTTACTTTACGGGGGAATTAGGCTAATAAGAGGCCACGGATTTACTACTATTTACCCCTTAAGGGATAACCTTATGGGTGAATTTCAGCTATAAGGCAGAAGAATAATAAGAACACACGAGATAAGATATACTGAGATTTTACCCTAATAACCTACTGAATTTAATAAGTTATTTCTAAATACTAGTAACCCTCTATTTTTATTAATTTAGTACTACACTAAATTAGCGTTAAAGAAAAGAAATAGGATAAGCGATAGTAGTAAGCCTTAAGGTAGCGTAGCTTAAGGTAGGGAGCAGACTTCTAAGTCTTAGCTGTTAACCTAGATACTTACTATGTATTATAAGTAGAATATATTAATGCACTTTACTAGCTTTCCTAAGATTCCCTTTACCCTAAGTCTCTAAAGTAGTTTTTCTTTATATACTCTATTATATACGCCTTTAACGTTAAAGCTAACTAAACTAAGGACTTTTCTTTTCCTTTATACCCTATAGATATACTCTTAAAGTAAAACTAGCGCCTGCTTTACTAATTACTACTTCTAAGCCCTAAAGTAGCTTATAGGCAGAAGCCTATATATCTTAATAATATATAATATCCTCTTAGCTATTACTAACTTAAGCACTTTCCCTAGTGTTAATAATAGTAAGATTAGTTACTAGGCTTTTATAATAGTATAGTTATCTTTATTTAGTTTCTTTAGTAGGATAATCTTTATATATCTTTACTACTTAGGTAGTTCTCCTACCTCTACTAAGGCTTAGAATAGTATATAAACCTAGTGTTTTACTATAGACTACGTCTACTTCTATATAGCTACCAGTAGCCTATCCTCTTTAGGTGCTTTTTATAATTTTAATATAAATAGCTGTTTTTCTACCTCTTCTAGCGTAATATTAGGGAAAGGTATAAGCAGCTGTTAAGGATATTACTCCTTATTATTAATCCTATTTAGAAGTAAAAGAAAAAAGGTAGTTAATAGTTTCTCTACTTATTCCTTAGTCTCTTTTATCTTTAAGCTGTCTGCCTTAGTAAGCTAGGGGATCTTATTAAATAAAGCACCTTTATTAGCACTTAGATACTTAGTAGCCTTTTAGATGTTTATATCTTTAGCTAGGAACTTATGCTAGTAGTGCTTCTTCTATTATTAGATTACGTTATAGTACTACTTTACTACTACTTATACTTACTCCTTAAGATTTAGTAGATAGTAGCCTACTTATCTCTCTACTCTTACTTAGTTTTTTTAGAATATATAGATCTAGCGTAGCTAAGTAAGGTTATCTGTTTACTACCTTTTTATATACCTAGACGGTTTAGCTATAGGCGTTAACGCCTCTACTACTTCTACTACTATTAATATAAGCTTATCTATTTACTACTATATAGTACCTCCTAAAGGAATACGTTATAGTATAGTTTTAATCTTAGTATTAATTACTTTCTATAAGGCCTTTTTAAATAGAAGTTAGGCCTTACTATTAGTGTTTAGTATTATAATTTTAAATACTATCTTAATTACTTAATAGTCTAAGCTAAAGTTTATTTTATATACTACGTATTATATTATTAACTACGCTAACTCCTCTAACGTAATTAATAGGTTAATTATTATAGCTATATTATTTTTATACTACGTCTTTATCCCTTTTAGTAGGAGGCTACTAAGGGAGAAGTTACTTATTAGGTTAATAATTAGATCTACCTCTTCTTATCTATTTACTAAGACGTTATCCCCTCCCTATAGTTAGTTATACTAATTAAAGTCTCTAATAAGGACTATATCTACTACCTTAATTATATTACTTTTAGCTTCTAAAATTACCTACTATAATAAGGAACACGCCTATTAAAGTATTATAAGCTTTTATACTAAAACATACACTAATATAACAAGCACTTAACAACCTAAAAGTTAAAGGATAGCTTTAGTTATATCTAGTAATAGTATTAGTACTTACTCTACTTTAGCCTCTTTATTTACTTATAGTATACTCTTAATCCCCTATTATCTCTCCTCTCTCTATACTATTAGAAGTATCTTTATCTACTTACTATACTATATTAGTACTATTAAGATTTTACTTTTTCTTTTTTATACCTATAGCTTTTAAACTACTATAACTATAAAGTCTTATAGTTACTTATTATTTATTAGGCTTTTATATACTATATCTTATTCCTTTATATTTAGTTAGAGAATCTAAAGGTTTCTACTTATAGAGAGATAGGTAAAGCTTTAGATACTTCTTACTAAAGGATTTATATAAACTACTATAAGGAACACACTTTAGTACTATCTTATAATATTCCTTATAGTAGTAGCCCTCTTTAGTATACTACCTATATACTAAGCGGTTTAGGTATTAAGACGTTTTATATAGGGTAATCTACTAATATAGGAAGTATTATTATAGCTAAAACTAGGGTTTAAATATCCTTATAGTTCTAAATTCCCCTCTTATATAGAAATAACCTTTTAAGATAAGCCTTTTAGCCTTATTAGCTTTAGTTAGGTAGACTACTATTAATCTATATGCTTTTAGGTTTTCCTTATTGCTTAGCTATATAGGGGTGATTATAGTTTTATTTTCTTTACTAAACTCCTTTACTACTTAGCTTTTATACTTCTTTTTCTCTTTCTAAACTACTAACTATTATATAAAGTCTACTTTAATTAAATATAGGTTATTATTCTAGACTTATATACCTAAGGTAATCTTTATCTCTATAATTTACTTAACTATTTAGTGTTTTACGTTATCTTAGTAGATAATTCTAATAAGACTCTTATTCCTTAGGTTTATAGTTATAGCCTAGTACTACTATCCTATACGCCTATCTATATATATCTTTTTCTTTACTACTACTTTAATTATACCTACCTTAGGCTTATTACTATTTTCTACTTTAACTTATAAGGTGTTAATTATATAGTATAGAGTGTTAGTTATATTAGGTAGTATTACGTTAGATATATAGGTCTATATATTACTAGCTTAGCTACTTAGGACGGTTTAAGTAATAGTAGTATATAATAGACTAAGGCTGCTTTACGCTAAACCTAGAGTTATAACTACCTTAAGCTTTTTATATATCTTTATATTATTACCCTTAACTTACTACTTTAACGCTTATAGGTTACTATAGACTATCTATAGCTTATCTTTAATTAACTAGAGTTTTTTATTTACTATCTAAAGTTTAGTTATAGCTTATTAAAGCTTAGCCTAAATATCTTTATTTTATAATTCTAATTTCTTCTATATATTAAAAATAACCTAAAGGGATATATAAAGCTCCTTTATCTACTTTCCTATAGCTAGAAGTAGTATTTTATTATTATCTTTAGTTATATTAGTCCTTCTACTAGTAGTCAAGGCGCCTTTAGTAGTTACCTTTAGTATACTATTTCTAGCTATATCGTTTAAGTCTATAGTTTTATTACTAGTAATCCCTTAGTTTCTATTACTTAGTTAGGCTTTAGTTATTAGTCTGTGTAGCTGTTGTAGTTACTACTTTGTTCTGCTAACCTCTTTGGAGTTAGACGTAACGTTGCTTGCATCTGCCTCTATATTTTATAACACGGGATGTGCCAAAAGTAGGTCCACTAGTGCTACACTACGCGTCTTGGTACTGCTTCTTCCACAAAACACCTAAATATCTCTTAATAGTAACGATAAAAGATAATAATAAGCTGATTTTCCTAGGTCTAGCGTCCCTATAGTGAAGTTAGTATATTAAAGTATAGTATAATTATTATAAGACCTATCTTACATAAGCTTAATGTGGAGCACGTTAATTGCTCTAACTTATAGCTTTAACCTGAGTTCTTTGTCTCCTCTTATTAGTGCTACCCTAAAATCGTTTTTATACACTAAATTATTAACTGTAAAGCTTTGAACAGCAGCAAATGTCTTAACTGCTATTGCGAAAGACACTATACCTAAGAATTCCTAATTAAATTTAAAAAAGACTGTTAGTTGGCTAGGAATAAAGCGAAAGCCTAGGAAATCTATAAATACTTTATGTGAAATCAGAAGATTATTACTAGAGATTTCTAAAGGTATAGACGATTTCTTTATATAGAAATTATGGCTGACGGACGGCGGGCCCTGCTGTGGTACTGGCAAACCCCCTCGAATCTCTCCTATTAAAGTTAATTAAGTCTCCTGCTAAATGGCTGTAAAACATATAGGAGGTCATCTAAGTCCGGTAAGTAACTAAGGTAGTCGCCCTCCTAAAGTTTAGCTGTTTATATATGCCTCTTTATATCTACACTATAATGCTTTAGTATAATAACGCCTTAGGGCTTAGCTAGTCTACTAACGTAATAAAGTTTATCACCTATTAAGTACTACGGCTTAACATATGCCTAAGAAGGCATATGCTGAAGAACATACTTATAGTACCTAAAGCAATTTGCTTCCTTAGTTACGCTAACGGGGTCTATGTTATTTATCTAGTCTACAAATATCTAACCTCCAAGCTAGTTAGCAGTTTTATATTAGTTAAATTAGTACTATTGCTTACTAACACCTAAGAGTTTTAAAGTATTAATATGCTGTATATATCTAGGGCGCTATAAGCTAATAAAGTGGTTAATAGAGCTATTATATAAAGCACTATGAAGATTGACTTACTTCTGACCTTCTTTAAGGCTAGTAAACAGGCGTTACACATTCAGCCAAGTAGACCCTTTTAATAATGCGTGTAGAAAGACAGCGTTATAGGTTTTCTTAGATGGATTAACGTAAGTTAACTAACTTACTTTCTAATCACCCCTACTTTATAATCACCTAAAAATAATACTATTGCAACTACTACTATCCTTTTTAATTAACTATTAACTAGGCATAGTTACTATTACTATTATACTTTCTGCTTCACTAGGGTAATTAGAGGCGCTAGATTCATCTATATTAATTATAAGATTACTAGCCTTAATTTGTAACTATTATACGTTGCTAATTATAGTAAACTTCTTATTTAGGTTTAGTTAAACAGCCTTCCTCTTCCTTATAGTAGTGTTATTAACTCTAGCCTAGAGAAGCTTTATTTAGTGCTAGGCGGTAGCTAGCTCTATAGACTACTTTTAGAAGCCTTTTTTTACTTTTCTAAAGAGCTAGCGTTATATAGTAATGTTTTATTCTAGTTAGCTAAATAGGTATAGTTAATCCCTAAGCTCCTTTACCTTCCTTAGCGTAGACTACTTTATAGAAGATAAAGTAGATACCTATCCCTCTATACCCTAGGTATTATAGATCCTATAAGTATCTTTAGTAACCTTATTAAGTAGTGTTAATAGGGTTATTAATAATAATAATGCCTTAGGCAGTAGTAAGGAGCTTATAAAGGGCTTTATAATAGTAATAGGCTATAACCTAGTGTATTTCCAGCTACTTTTTATATTACTAGTAGTTAGCCTAGCTAGGTATGCCTTTTAGTAATAGGATATAAAGTTCCTCTTACTAATAATAGTAAATTTATTCTACTATATAAGGTATCTAAGCTCCTTATAATAAGCAGACTTAACTAGGCTAAAGACTAACTAATTAAGTAGCTAGAGGATATAAGAGGTATATAGAGGTAGAAATAACAAATAGACGTTATTTATATAGCACTACTATATAAACTCCGTTGTTATATAGCTCTTATACCTATCTAGAATAAGTAGTCTAGTATACTTTAGTTAAAAGGGCTTAGTCTAAAGAAGGAAGACTTTTTTTAGCTACTTAACAGCAGTTTTATCTATAGTCTACTTATTCTTTATTACTATAAACTCCTATCTATTATATAGGCTAAAATCTAAAGGAAACTACTACTACTAGACTATTTTACCCTTATATATAACTAGTAGATAAAGTGCTTTACCCTTAGTAGATATACACTTAATAATAGATACTTAGGCTTATAATCTAGGCTGCTTTTTCCTTATAGACTTTATCTCTACCCTACCTAGCACTAGCCTATTATCTCCCTTACCCTTAAGGATACTAGTTTTATCTATATTATATCTATTAGATAGTTAAATAGCTATAATATAAGGCATTATAAGATATTTAAACTAGTCCCTAATAACCTTAGTAGATACCCTATTAATATATCTAGAATTAATAAAGCGACTTCTTTAGACCTTAATAGATAGATTTCTTTATATAAAGGCATTTACCTATCGCCTGCCTAAAGGTTAGGTATTACCTATAGTATAGAGGATACGCTAGGCGAATTCCTTTAGTTATTAATAGGTTAGTAGAAGCCTAAGATCTGCTTATATTTACACCTAGCTAGCTAGCTTAGCCTCCTAGCTAATAGAGAGCCTCTAGTAGTTAGAAAATACTATATCTTATAGCTAGGTGCTAGATAGACGGTTCTAGAGGGTAGTAAATAGGATACCGTATATCTTAGCTACTTAGCGTATACTACTGCTAGCAGTAACAGCCTTAATCGCCTAATTAATCTTATACTTAGTATACTAGGCTATAGGGTAATAAAGAATATAATATAAAAAAATAAAGTTATTTAGATAAAAACTATAAAAGTAGTAATAGTTATAAATAAGGAGGTTAGAGGTAGCTAGGGGTAGATTAGTATAATTATAAAGTAGGGGTGATTAGAAAGTAGGTTAGTTAATGTTGAATTTAGTAGGTTATAGGGGTAAAATTATAGTATATTTTTTTTATATCTTCTTCTATATTCCTATTCCTTATGGCTAAAATTTACCCTTAAAGTTATCTCTTAAGGGGTAAATAGTAGTGAATCTATAGCCTATTATTAGCCTAATTCCCCTATAAAGTAGGGTATATTACCTATAGATTCCCTAGCACTTCGCTATACACTACTATACTATTTCGCTAAATTTAACACACCCCCTTAAGGCTACCTAATTCTGTAGGGTAATAACCTATAATAGGGCTAGCCTAACCTTACTTTACGTAGCGTATTTCCCTTCTATATTGTTATTATCTTATACGTTATCTTTTACTATATTTACTTCCTATTTTAATTTATCTTCCTCTATCTTATATATATAATTCGCTTTAATTTACACCTATTAATTACTTATACGTAATTACTATGTGAATTTAGTAAAAGGTTATGCTATAAGCGCCTTTATTATCCTATCTACTATTATTTTAGTAGACTACTAATACTCTATAATAATCCTCCTTTTAGTAACTTCTTAACGTAGTTAGTAGTTATAAATATCTATATAATACAGCTTTATCTATAGCTAGATTATCTTAGCGCTAATAAGGCGTATAGTCTATATATTATTATAGTTAATTTAAACTATAGGTTACTTTATAGCCTTTTTACTAGGTAATAGTTAGGCGCTAGCCCTACGTTCTATAGGTAGTTTTACTCCTAGCGTAGCAATTAGTTAACTAGTAAAAAGAGCTTCTTTTATAGCTAAAGAAAAGGCTAGAAGTTCTACCTTAGTAGTTAACGTTATAATAGTATTTTACTTATTAGCTTACTATATTACTATTCCTTTAAATAACTTTATTACTACTACCTATAAGCTCTTTCTATTTAGGTTATTAGTAAAGCTTACGTTAGCTAATACCTTAAGGGCGTTATTATAGCTACTTTTGTCTATACTATATATAAAGTAAAGGTGCTATAAATAATAAAAGTAATTTAGTATATAGTCTACTACTTATTAGTAAATATCTCTAGGATTATAGTTAAATTACGCTAACTAGCTTACTATAAAAGTAACGTTTAGCTAAGCTATTACTATAGCGTATAAGATTATCTCTATTTTTTACTAATAGTAGGTAACCTCTTATAAAGAGGTAATTCCTTTATAAGGTAGTAAATCTTCCTTACCTTTTAGGGTTAATTTTAGTGCGTTATTTCTATATAGTAACTTTATAGCTTTTTTATAGTATACTAACTATAATAGCTAGAAACGTTTTATAGTTTAATTACGTAGTACTTTAATACCTAAGAACTACTAAAGTAGCCTACTACCTTTAAGCTAATATTGTTTTTAAAGGGCTGCTATTACTTCTTAGGCAGTAGGCTTATCTTTATAATAGAAGGTAAGTATGTAGTTATTTATATAAAAAAAGAATATAAGGCTGTTTTTTATCTAGTAGTAATTCTTACCTACTATATAGTAAAACCTAAGCTTATAGAGGCTTTTCTTAAAGTACTTTTACTATAGTAATAGTAATTAGTAGAAGCTATATAGTGCTTTCTAAAGCTAGAGAATTTAGCCTATATAGTAATAGCCTAGTAGTATCTCTATATATATAATTTCGTTAATTTCTATATAGATAAAGGCGTTTATTACGTTATATTAAAGAAGCTTTAGATTAAATTACGTAGTAATTACTATAAGTGTTTTAAAAGACGTACCTATAAGTATAGCTACATAAGTATTATATAAATCTTTTACCTATTAATTACTATAGATTACTAGCTTTACTTTAAATTTAGTAAGTCTACTATACTTATTTAGCTTATAGGTATATACCTATTAGTAACTAAGTACTTAGTGCCTTATAGCTTCTCTTTATACTACTTTACGCTATAATTATAATTCTTTATAGCTACGTAAGTAGCTTTTTTCTACTTCCTTAAATTTACTTTTATATAGGTGGTTTTTTAACTTACTATGTGATAGAAAGGCGTAAAGTGTTTACTAATAAGTGCTAATTAGGTTCTTTATCTATATATAAGGGTAATTAGTCCCTATAGTAGTTAAATTACCTATTGTTTACTTATAGGTTACTTTAGTAAAAAAAGCCGCTTCAAATAAGGTTTATAGAATATTTACTTTTAATTTACTAAGGCTTATAGTAAAGTCTACGCTTTTCTTACGTCTAAAAGTATTTTATATATATAAAGTAGAAAAAGGCAGTATATTTACTAATATATTAAACGTAAGCTAGGTAGAAAAAAGCAGTATGTTTTTTACTAATATATATATAGTAGGTAAGGTAGAAAAAGGCAGTATATTCTTTACTAATATATATATAGTAGGTAAGGTAGAAAAGGGTAGTATGTTTTTTACTAATATATATATAGGTAAGGTAGAGAAGGGTAATATGTTTACTAATATTAACAGTATATTTACTTATAAAGCAGAGTTCTTTATATTATTATTATAATCTTTTATAGTATTTACTTATAAGGTAGAGTGTTTTATAGTATTATTATAATCTTTTATAGTATTTACTTATAAGGTAGAGTGTTTTATAGTATTATTATAATCTTTTATAGTATTTACTTATAAGGTAAAGTGTTTTATAGTATTATTATTACTTTTACCCCCTATATTAAGCTTTACTAAAGCACTAAAGAACGCAGCTAGTAGTAATAAAGGAGGCGTTAGCTAAGGAGTAAAAGTTGCTTATAAATATCTATACTTCTTTTTAGGAGCTTTATAGTTACTTAGTGTAGCCTTAGCGTGCTATCCTTTAATAATATCACCTTCTTCCTTATTAATTTCCTTAGCCTATAGGGCTAGCGTACTTTATATAATAAGTTATTTAATTTATACCTAAATAGTAGTAAGATCCTAGTCTTATAGTTTATTAAGTAAGTAGTTAATTAACCTATTAAATTTCTCTTTTTTATTAAATATTACGTTACGTATAGTAAATACCTTATTCTTAACAGAATGCTATATGTAGTATAAATTACTTAAAGTATAACTAATTAAGTAACTAATCTATACTTATAAAAATAACTTCTTCTGCTTATTACGCCTAAGTTACGTATTAGCTGTTAAAGTAAAAGCTTAGTAGCTATATACTTATATATAGAAAAGGTTAGGCTTTACATATAGATTTATAATATTAGTAAATAGGTCAAAGTGTAAATACTACACTTAATATAGGGATTTCTACCCCCTAACTACTAATAGTATATAGTTATATAAGTATATTACTACTATGTATATCTCTAGCTATAGGGCTTTAGGTAATTTTATATTAGTTCTTATATATCTTACCTTAAGGTAGATAATTATAGTAATACGCTTAGCTACTCTATTTTACGCTTAGGTATTTAGCGCTAAGTACTTTATAGTTACTTTATAGGCAGTAATTATCTTTATTACTTACTTATAGTAGAGTATTTCCCTATTAGTCTTAATAACCTTTACTTACATACTGTAATTCTTCTTAAGATATATAAAAAACTTACGTAGCGTCTAATTAATTACATCGCTTTTATAGTCTTATAAGTAGAAATCCTATAATATTCCTAACGTATAGTTACTAATAAGTATCTATAAGGTATATCTACTATACCCTTTAGTAAATATATAGAAATTAATTACTATTTAGTTGCTAGGCTTTATAATATTTACGCTCTTATAGGGCTACTACTACACTTAGCGCTTTATTTTACTAAGTCTATAGGCTATATAGTTATAGATTATTATACTATAGCTGCTAGTTATTTATACTCCTTAGGTAGTATTAGTTAATTAGTAGAGGGCTACTATACCTAGATGCCTAAGCTAGTAGTGCTATAGCTTTATATCTCTATATATAGGTTTTCTTTATGTTACTATAGTATAGTAGTACCTTTTTTATAGTAGTAGAAGCGTATTATTAGCGCTTCTCTATAAGATAAACGTAGCTATATTATTAAATTCTATAATAAGGTAGTATTTAAGTACGTGTTAATTATTTTTTTTAGTAATATACCTAATTAATAAGTAGTTAGATTAATAGAGGTAGTTATTTCTTAGGCTAGTATCTTACTAAATACCTATCTTCTTTAGTTAGTTAAATAAGATAAGGTTTATAGTAAAGTTATAATAAAGGATTACTTTATAAAGGCGTATCTTTACTAATCTATTATTACTTTTTATATATACTTTAGCTATTTTATATCTTTTAATTACTATAGGCTTTATACCTACCTAGAGGTAGTCTCTTATAGCTATACTACGTAAGTCTCTAAACTATATAGGGTTATTAAACACGTAATTAGTTACCCCTAAATTAAGTAGTACTAACTCCTTTAGTATATATATTAGTAGTAAAAAGTAAAAAGCTATAGGCACTATTACTTAGTAGTAACTATATAGTTACTCCCCTTATTAGTAAATCTTTTATACCTTTTCTATAAGATATAGTAAATTATTAAGTTACTTTTTAACTTACTGTTTTTACTACTAAAGTTATAGCTCTTCTTTATTTTAGTAAGGAAGGCGCTATTTCTTAAAGATATACTAGTATTTACTTAGGTAGTAAAATCCCTTATAGGCTTTATACTTATTACTATAGTGTAATTTATTACTATAGCTATTCTTTTAGTAGTATTACTTTTTATATAGTAAATCTTTATAGTTACTATATAAACCTTTAGTTATAGTAGTTAGGCTAAAAGCTTTATAGCTAGCCTAGCTATAAGGCGTATTATTAATTATAGTTTTAAGGGTTTTATAGGCTGCTTTTAGTACTTTACTTTACGTTAGCTAATTAATATTTATATTAGTAGCTTTTACTATAGTAAACGCGTTTATTTATAATAATAATAGGCTTTACTAGAGGAT
>JASUDE010000570.1:0-16481 GCA_034509685.1 Colletotrichum cereale | reverse complement strand
ATAAACCTTCTTATATTTACTACTAGCTATTACGCCTTTCTTACGTTAGTTAACGCCTATAGTATTTATAAGGTTAGTTATTTATTACGTAAGGTTTTTACTAAAGTAGTAGTACTAAGTAAAGAGGGAGTTTATAACTAATTAGTAAATTACCTCCCTTATATTAGTAAATTACTTCTTCTATTTCTTACGTTTTTTTACTTACTTAGTATACTACGCCTACTTAAGTTTAAAGACTTTATAGTCTTTATAGCTAAAGTCTATTAGTTTTTTAGCTTTTACCCTTACTAAGATATTTATAGTCCCTAAGGTAGTTATGCTAGATTACGTAGCTTAGCTACTTAGCCTATTACTTATAATAGGTTAGTATTCCTTATTAAAGTTAGATATTTTAACTTTATATAGTAGTACTAATTTAGTAGTAATTAATAGGCGTAAAGACTTTACCTCTAGGTTAATAAACGCCTATATCTTACTATCTTTACTGTAGCTATAGATCTAGTTAATTTATAGCAGCTAATTGCCTTTTAAGTGTAGAATTATTACTTTCTTAGTAGTATCTATTATAATAGAGAGGTACTTTAGCTATTATAGAAGCGTGTATTAGACTGTTAATTATTAAATTTAGTAGGTTATAGGGGTAAAATTATAGTATATTCTTTTTATATCTTCTTCTATGTTTCTATTCCTTATAGCTAAAATTTACTCTTAAAGTTATCCCTTAAGAGGTAAATAGTAGTGAATCTGTAGCCTCTTATTGGCCTAATTCCCCTATAAAGTGGGGTATATTACCTGTAGATTCCTTAGCACTTTGCTATGTACTACCGTACTATTTTGCCAAATTTAATAGTTAACTTAACTAACTACGATCCCTATATAGCGGCAACTAGTGCCAAGGTAGAAAGGGTCTTTCTTATTTCTTAGCTCTTAGTAAAGTAGGAAATGTAACTAGCCTTTAGTAGTAAGGGGTCTGCTATAAGCGTTAGCAAATTTATACGCCTTATGGGTGTTATTACGTCTTACTACCTAATGTAGTGATAGTAACTTCGGTGGAGTCTCAGGTGTAATAAGATTAGTAGTATCGCTAAAAATAATGCTTTTTGCTCCAGATAGTAGTAGAGTGATAGCTACACACACTACTATTATAAGTCTAAGAAGATAAAGGAGTAGTATAGCAGCAGTATAGCCTAATAGAAATAAATTAAGATAGTGTAATAGTAGAGTAAGGTAAAAAGGATGTTCCTTATATATAAGTTGTTTTATAGGATAGAAAATTTCTTTTATATAGTTTATATAAATTTTTTTTTAATTTACTAGAGTTTAATAATAATTAAAAGCCTTAACGTATATGTATAGCGAGTTACGCATTATAGCAAGCCGCACACTTCCTTATTATACCTTATAGGGCACTTTTTCACCTATTTATTAAAGGTTAAGAGGTTATCTAAAATAGATATAAACTTCTATATAGTTAGGTATAGATAAAACTTATAAAGAGATAAAGAATACCTTAGAAATTACTAGCCTACCCTAACCCTCCCTTTTAACTTTAGCCCTTATTTAGTAGGTGTTACAGAATAAAGTGGCTAGATAGCTGGAATGCCTGGCTAGCCCGTAGATCCACCGGATCCACCGGTTGGCCGGCCCAATAGTTAGCCCGGTATATGCCTTACCTAGCGCTAGTCTATAAGAATAGGTGCTGCTAGCTGTAGCACTAGTTAGGGTAGTTAACTAATTTATTACCTATTTTAACTGTGTTAGTAGGCTAGATAAAAACATTTTTTTTATTTAAAGGGTTAGAATAGGCTAAGAATATCCACCTTTTCCTAACTAGAATCTATACCTATATAGAAATTTATACCTATTTTAGATAACCTGTTAGGTATATAAGTACTTATATATAGCTAAGTATATAAGGGGAACCTCTCTTTTATACATATAGTTTAGTAGTATAATTCCTGCCTGATATAACCTCTTAACTTTTAATAAATAGGTAAAAAAGTGCCCTTTAAGGTATAATAAGGAAGTATGCGGCTCGCTATAATACGCGACTTGCTATACATAGTTATACGTTAACATTTTGAAAAGTTTAAAGTAATAGCTTAAGCACCTAACTACCTAATAATAAAAAATACAAAGACGTTAAGGATAAGTAAAAGCTTTATAATATACTAGCACCCTACCTACCCTCTCTAATAGCTAATAATAGGAGCTATATATATGTTTGGTTTATTTATACTATAGTAAGTAGACCTCTTATTTAAGACCTCTTAGTTAATATACTATATTTAGGGTTAGGGGAAAACTTAAGTATAAGTAAAAGAATAAATGTAATAGGCTAGGCTTGTGTAAGGCCTTACTGGATATTGCAGCTATAAGCCACCCCTAATTAGGCCTACTATAGAACCAACGATGCTAATAATCCGATGGCTAGTGCAGTATAGCCCTAATTAAGGTTTTAGGTTAGCTGGTGGATGTAGTTAAGGTAACTAGTAGGGGGGGGGGGGGTTTACCTAACCTAGTCCTATAAAAAAAGGAAAGTAAGGTAGCTACTAAGATTACCTAACTATAGTTAGGTAAGCTCTTAACCCCTTTTTCTAATTAATTAATGAATAGAGTTGCCTAATTAGGTATAGCGTAGGTTACTAATTATGCCTATAACCTACCCCTAACCTATCCTATATAAACCCCTAACTCTTCCTTAATTCTTCTATTAACTTTAGTAGGTTATAGGGGTAAAATTATAGTCTATTGTCTTATGCGTTCTTCTTATACTTCTACCTTATAGCTGAAATTCACCTATAAGGTTATCCCTTAAGGGGTAAATAGTAGTGAATCTGTAGCCTCTTATTAGCCTAATTCCCTTATAAAGTAGGGTATATTACCTAAAGATTCCCTAGTACTTTACTATATACTACTATAACATTTTACTAAATTTAATACACCCCCTTAGGGCTACCTAATTCTATAAGGTAATAACCTATAATAGGGCTAGCCTAACCTTACTTTAAATAGTGTATTTCCCTTCTATATTATTAATATCCTATACGTTATCTTTTACTATATTTACTTCTTATTTTAATTTATCTTTCTTTATCTTATATATATAATTTACTTTAATTTATACCTATTAATTACTTATACGTAAATACTATATAAATTTAGTAAAAGGTTATACTATAAGCGCCTTTATTATTCTATTTACTATTATCTTAGTAGACTACTAATACTTTATAATAATCCTTCTTTTAGTAACTTTTTAGTATAGCTAGTAGTTATAAATATCTATATAGTAAAGCTTTATCTATAGCTAAATTATCTTAGTGCTAATAAGGTATATAGTCTATATATTATTATAGTTAATTTAAACTATAGGTTACTTTATAGCTTTTTTACTAGGTAATAGTTAGGTGCTAACCCTACGTTTTATAAGTAGTTTTACCTCTAGCGTAGTAATTAGTTAACTAGTAAAAAAAGCTTCTTTTATAATAGAGGAAAAGGCTAAAAGCTCTACCTTAGTAGTTAACGTTATAATAGTATTTTACTTATTAGCTTACTATATTACTATTCCTCTAAATAACTTTATTACTACTACCTATAAGCTTTTTCTATCTAGGTTATTAGTAAAGCTTATATTAGTAGATACCTTAAAGGCGTTATTATAGCTACTTTTATTTATACTATATATAAAGTAAAAGTACTATAAATAGTAGAGATAGGTTAGTATATAGTCTACTACTTATTAGTAAATATCTTTAGAATTATAGTTAAATTACGCTAACCGGCTTACTATAAAAGTAACATCTAGCTAAGTTATTACTATAGTATATAAGATTATTTCTATTTTTTACTAATAGTAGGTAACCTCTTATAAAGAGGTAACTCCTTTATAAAGTAGTAAATCTTCTTTACCTATTAGAGTTAATTTTAATACGTTATTTCTATAAAGTAACTTTATAGCCTTTTTATAGTATACTAACTATAATAGCTAAAGACGTTTTATAGTTTAATTATATAGTACTTTAATACCTAAAAACCACTAAAGTAACCTACTACCTTTAAGGTAATATTATCTTTAGAGGGCTACTATTACTTCTCAAGTAGTAGGCTTATCTTTATAGTAGAAAATAAGTATATAGTTATTTATATAAAAGAAGAATATAAGGCTATTTTTTATTTAGTAGTTATTCTTACTTACTATATAGTAAAACCTAAGCTTATAGAGGCTTTTCTTAAAGTGCCTTTACTATAGTAATAGTAATTAGTAGAGACTATATAGTACTTTCTAAAGCTAGAGAATTTAGCCTATATAGTAATAGCCTAGTAGTATCTCTATATATATAGTTTTATTAATTTCTATATAAATAAAGGCGTTTACTATATTATATTAGAGAAGCTTTAGATTAAGTTATATAGTAATTACTATAAGTGTTTTAAAGGATATACCTATAAGTATAGCTATATAAGTATTATATAGATCTTTTACCTATTAATTACTATAGATTACTAGCCTTACTTTAAATTTAGTAAGTCTACTATACTTATCTAGCTTATAAGTATATACCTATTAGTAACTAAGTACTTAGTGCCTTATAGCTTCTTTTTATACTACTTTAAATTATAATTATAATTTTTTATAACTATATAAGTAGCTTTTTTCTACTTCTTTAAATTTACTTTTATATAGGTAGTTTTTTAACTTACTATATAATAGAAGGGCGTAAAGTGTTTACTAATAAGTACTAATTAGGTTTTTTACCTATATATAAGGGTAATTAGTCCTTATAGTAGTTAAATTACCTATTATTTACCTATAGGTTACTTTAGTAAGAAAAGCCGCTTTAAGTAAGGTTTATAGGATATTTACTTTTAATTTACTAAGGCTTATAGTAAAGTCTATACTTTTCTTATATTTAAAAGTATTTTGTATATATAAGGTAGAAAAAGGTAGTATATTTACTAATATATTAAACGTAGGCTAAGTAGAAAAAAGTAGTATGTTTTTTACTAATATATATATAGTAGGTAAGATAGAAAAAGGTAGTATATTTTTTACTAATATATATATAGGTAAGGTAGAAAAAGGTAGTATGTTTTTTACTAATATATATATAGGTAAGGTAGAGAAAAGTAATATATTTACTAATATTAATAGTATATTTACTTATAAACTAGAGTTCTTTATATTATTATTATAATCTTTTATAGTATTTACTTATAAGGTAGAGTGTTTTATAGTATTATTATTACTTTTACCCCTTACATTAAGCTTTACTAAAGTGCTAAAGAACATAGCTAGTAGTAATAAAGGAGGCGTTAGCTAAGGAGTAAAAGTTACTTATAAATATCTATACTCCTTCTTAAGAGCTTTATAGTTACTTAGTGTAGCCTTAGCGTACTATCCTTTAATAATATTACCTTCTTCCTTATTAATTTCCTTAGCCTATAGGGCTAGTATACTTTATATAATAAGTTATTTAATTTATACCTAAATAGTAGTAAGATATTAGTTTTATAGTTTATTAAGTAAGTAGTTAATTAACCTATTAAATTTCTCTTTTTTATTAAATATTACGTTATATATAGTAAATACCTTATTCTTAATAGAATACTATATATAGTATAAATTACTTAAAGTATAACTAATTAAGTAACTAATCTATGCTTATAGGGATAACTTCTTCTACTTATTACACCTAAGTTACGTATTAGCTATTAAGGTAAAAGCTTAGTAGCTATACGCTTATATATAAGAAAGGTTAGGCTTTATATATAGATTTATAATATTAGTATATAGGTTAAAGTATAAATACTACACTTAATATAGGAATTTCTACCCCCTAACTACTAATAGTATATAGTTATATAGGTATATTACTACTATATATATCTCTAGCTATAAAGCTTTAAGTAATTTTGTATTAATATTTATATATTTTACCTTAAGGTAGATAATTACTATAATACGCTTAGCTACTCTATTTTAAGCTTAGGTATTTAGCGTTAAGTACTTAATAGTTACTTTATAGGTGGTAATTATCTTTATTACTTACTTATAGTAGAGTATTTCCCTATTAGTCTTAATAACCTTTACCTATATACTATAATTCTTCTTAAGGTATATAAGGAATTTGCGTAGCGTTTAGTTAATTACGTTACTTTTATAGTTTTATAGGTAGAAATCCTATAATATTCCTAACGTATAGTTACTGATAAGTATCTATAAGGTATATCTACTATACCTCTTATTAAATATATAGAAGTTAATTACTATTTAGTTACTAGGTTTTATAATATTTATACTTTTATAAAACTACTACTATAGTTAGCGCTTTATTTTTCTTAGACTATAGGCTACGTAGTTATAGATTATTATATTATAGCTATTTATTATTTATACTCCTTAGGTAGCGTTAGTTAATTAGTAGAAGGCTGCTACACCTAGATACTTAAGCTAGTAGTACTATAGCTTTATATCTCTATGTATAGGTTTTTTTTATATTACTATAGTATAGTAGTACCTTTTTTATAGTAGTAAAGGTATATCCTTAGCGCTTCTCTATAAGATAAATATAGCTATATTATTAGATTCTATAATAAAGTAGTATTTAAGTATATATTAATTATTTCTTTTAGTAATATACCTAATTAATAAGTAGTTAGATTAATAGAGGTAGTTATTTCTTAAGCTAGTATCTTACTAAATACCTATCTTCCTTAGTTAGTTAAAAGAGATAAGGTTTATAGTAAAGTTATAGTAAAGGATTACTTTATAAAGGTGTATCTTTACTAATCTATTATTACCTTTAAAATATACTTTAGCTATCTAATATCCTTTAATTATAATAGGCTTTATACCTACCTAAAGGTAGTCTCTTATAGCTAAGCTACGTAAGTCTTTAAACTACATAGGGTTATTAAACACGTAATTAGTTACCCTTAAATTAAGTAGTACTAACTCTTTTAATATATATATTAGTAGTAAAAAGTAAAAGGCTATAGGTACTATTACTTAGTAGTAACTATATAGTTACTCCCCTTATTAGTAAATCTTTTATACCTTTCTTATAAGATATAGTAAATTATTAAGTTACTCTTTAACTTACTATTTTTACTACTAAAGTTATAGTTCTTCTTTATTTTAGTAAGGAAGGCGCTATTTCTTAAAGATATACTAATACTTATTTAGGTAGTAAAATCCCTTATAGGCTTTATACTTATTACTATAGTATAATTTATTACTATAGCTATCCTTTTAGTAATATTACTTTTTATATAGTAAATCTTTATAGTTACTATATAAACCTTTAGTTATAGTAGTTAGGCTAAAAGCTTTATAGCTAGCCTAGCTATAAAGCGTATTATTAATTATAGTTTTAAAGGTCTTATAGGCTACTTTTAATACTTTACTTTATATTAGCTAGTCTATATTTATATCAGTAGCTTTTACTACTATAAACGTATTTATTTATAATAATAATAGGCTTTACTAAAGAATTTACTAAAGCTTTATAAACTAAAGCTTTAGGCGTAGTAAAGTTACTATTTCTATATACTTAAGAGCTTTATACGTATTATCCTACTTAGTTAACTACACTTTAGTTTTTTTCTTTATTATAAGGTATTTCTATATAGCCTTTTTATAAACCTTCTTATATTTACTACTAGCTATTACGCCTTTCTTATATTAGTTAACACCTATAGTATTTATAAGGTTAGTTATCTATTACGTAAGGTCTTTACTAAAGTAGTAGTACAAAGTAAGGAGGGAGTTTATAACTAATTAGTAAATAACCTTCCTTATATTAGTAAATTACTTCTTCTATTTCTTACGTTTCTTTACTTACTTAGCGTACTACGCCTACTTTAGCTTAAAGACTTTATAGTTTTTATAGCTAAGGTCTATTAGTTATTTAGCTTTTACTCTTACTAAGATATTTATAATCTTTAGAGTAGTTATACTAGATTATATAGCTTAGCTACTTAGCCTATTACTTATAATAGGTTAGTATTTCTTATAAAAGTTAGATATATTAACTTTATATAGTAGTACTAATTTAGTAGTAATTAATAGGCGTAAAGACTTTACCTCTAGGTTAATAAACGCCTATATCTTACTATCTTTAGTATAGCTATAGATTTAGTTAATCTATAGTAGCTAATTACTCTTTAAGTATAGAATTATTACTTTTTTAGTAGTATTTATTATAATAGAGAGGCACTTTAGCTATTATAGAAGCGTGTATTAGACTATTAATTATTAAATTTAGTAGGTTATAGGGGTAAAATTATAGTATATTATCTTATATGTTTCTTTTTATTCTTCTACCTTATAGCTGAAATTTACCTATAAGGTTATCCCTTAAGGGGTAAATAGTAGTAAATCTATAGCATCTTATTAGCCTAATTCCCCTATAAAGTAAGGTATATTACCTAAAGATTCCCTAGTACTTTACTACACACCACTATAACATTTCGCTAAATTTAATAATTATACTCTAACTACTTAAGTTAATACTATATATAATACTAAATACTAAAAGGTAATTAATATATATAAAGATAAAGATAATAGATACTAAATTAACTAGTAATAGCTTACTAAGCGCTTAGTAAGAATATCTACCTATAAGAATAGTATTAGATATATCTAATATTAGTAATAGCTAAAAGAAAGCACTTAAAAAGTTAAAGATAGCTTACTAAATACCTCTTAAGGTTAACCCTATTAATTATATTTAAAGGTTAAATCTATAACGTAAATATAACGTATATATAATAAAGATAATAGTAATAGCTTACTAATAGCCTAGTAATATATTAATTAGTAATAGTTTAAAGTACCTAAAGTAACTAGTAATAGACTAAAGCACCTAAAAGAGGCGTATTATAAGGTTAAAGGAAGTACGCTTTATACCTATTAGTAATAGCCTTAGGGACTAAGCCTTTTAAAGAGGGGGATAATTATAAGGATATATTAGTCCTTTAGTCCCTTAGGTTAAATAGTAGGATACTATAGATTAGTTAGTAAGCCCTTAGTAAAAGCCTAGCCTAACTACTAAAGATAAAACCCCTTAGCTAGCCTAGCTAGTTAAGGAGGTTAAGTTAAATTCTATATATATACCTATACCTATTATTTATTTCTTTCTCTAGCCTAGTGCTTTTAGCTATAACCCCTTATAAGTTAAAAATAATAAAACCTTATATAATAACTTTACTTTAAGTATAACGTATATAATAGTACTAAAAGCTTCTTTATTAAAAACCTTAGTAAAGAATAAATTCTCTATAAGATTACTATTAAATACGTTACTACTAAGTAATAAAGAGTCTAAAGTAGAAGAAGTACTAGTAAGAACTATAAGATCTTAATTAAAAGTAGTAAAAATAGTATAAATCTCTTTAAAATCTATACTATAGACTATAAACCCTAAAGCTATATTCTAAATACTAAAGAAACTTACTTACTATATTAATAAATAACTATAAGGTATTATATAGATTAATAAAATACCTAATAACCTTCTAAGTAATAACTATAGAAAAGCGTTAAGTACTATTATTATCTATAGAATAATAATTTTCACTAAAATAAACGTAATTAAAGCTAACCTTTAGGATAGTACCTATTTATTCTCTAGTAGGTAGTTAAGAGACAACTTTTACACTATAAATAAAAACCTACTTATTAAATTTTATAAATTCCTTATAAAATAAGAAGTATAAATCTTAAGAAGTAGAAATTCTAATATTATAAATAAAATTTACAAACTTATTAACTATAAGGATTTCCCTATATAAAATAAAAAGATAATTAACTTAGTTATAAAAAAGTCTAAAAGCTTCTAAAAAAGAATTAAAGATAATAGTTTCTTTAATAAGATTACTAATAACTTTAATTTTTTATACCTATTAAACTATTAAACTAAAGTATTATAAAATAACTAAAAGAAAACTATAAGACTACTATAAGAACTATATAAAAAACATATAAATACCCTATTTATTAAGAAATCCTTATACCTTAACGTAGAATTCACACTACTACTACCTAAGGAAAGTTACTAATCTAGTTACTATATAAGCGCTATTACTATAAATCTCCCTATAATAACTAAAAGTAGTAAAATTACAGCCTATTAGATAACTAACCTTACTAAGCTATATTCTAATAATACTATATTAAAGTATAGCGCTAGTCTTTATAAGACTATTAACTTAAAGCTCTCTATCTTTATTAATCTTTATATATAAGTAGGTATACATTATAGCTAATATAGTACTATAATTATAGTTATACTTACTAAAGAACTATAGGAGTATTACTTTACTACCCTCTATAAGTATACTAGTAATTTTAACGTATTAATAATAGAGATTAAGGCCTAGTTTAAAAGAGATAAAGTCTACTAAGTATATATAACTAAGCTTTACTATATTAACTTTAACCTAGTTACCTATAAAAACCCTAGTAAGAATAAGCTTAAAGTCCTTAACCTCCTTATTAATAACGTAAACTTACTTATAAAATTAGTAAAATAATATAGACTTCTAAGTAATAAGAAGTATTATAATATATTAATTACCTACTACTAAGGTATACCTAAGTATACTATAGTACTTCTTAATCTACTAGTAAAATATAATATACTTTATATATAGCTTTATAATAGTAATTATAGTTCTCTAACTTATCTATAGTTCTTCTATTCTAAAGGGAGTCCTCTTAAGTCTATACTTATATATATATAGTGTAGTAGCTACTATAGTCCTATAGGGTAGAACCCTAGCTTTACTATATATATTAGGTTATAATAATAAGTTATAGTAATAGGAAGCTAAACTTAGGGTTACGCCTAGGGTTTTTAGTAGGATATAGTACTATAGTTATAACTAGAAGGTAGTAGGGGACCTACGTTTTTAGCTTGTATTCAGGCTATTATAAGGAGGGAAAGGATTAGTATATTAGATACGTTTTTATTTTATACTTAGGCTGCCTTTAGGTGTAGTATTACTAGTTTGTTTTGTATACTAAGATTACTATATCCCTTTAATATAATATAGTATTACTAGCGTAGTAGCCCCTATACTTAAGACCTATAGAGATAATTTAGTAGCCTAAGAGGATAAAGGCGTATGTTAGTTAGCTTAGAGACTAAAGTGTAGTTATAGCTAGCTTAAGGTATAAACTTAAATAACGTAACTATATAGCCTATACTAAATATAAAGCAGTACTATCTTAGCTTTAGCTAAGGCTAAATAATAGCTAATAAAATAATAAAAGACTAACTATAGTAGTTAGTAAATAACGCTATTAGACCTCTTAAAGATAGGATTACCTAGCTTACTATAAAGCTAAAGTAATACTAAATAAAAGTAGTAAAAACTATAGGGTTAACTATACTAAGAGGTAGTACCCCTTTAGTAATACCTAGTAGAAAACTTAGTAATAGACCTAAATAAAAGCCTTTATGCTTTTTACTAAAGTTTAATAGTAAATAATAAGGGTATATAGTATAGGCTTAGTAAATAAAAGATAAGATTAATATATATTAACCTTTTTACTTTTTAAACTAAGAATTATAATACCTAATTAACTTATACCTAGACTTTAGTTTTTAGTAGGTAGTTACTCCCTTTTATATAGCTAAAGGGGATAATAGTTACTAAAGACCTAAAGATTTCCTTATATACCTTAACTAAATATACCTTAACCTTAATACCTAACTATATACTACTACTTCTATATATATACTATACTAAAAGAATAATAAAATCCTAGTAATATTTCTCCTAAAGTTTAAGTATATATTAGCTAAAGTAAAAAAGAACTAATAGCTTATAGTAGTCTAAATATCTTTTCTTAAATTAGTACTTAACTTAAGATTAAAGGAATACTTAGTTATAGTCTACTTACTACTATATAACTATATAAAGTAGCTATCTTAAGTATAAGAAGTTACTTAAAAGATAAAAAGAGTAAAGCTAGCTTTCTATTTAAAGTAATACTAATAGGCCTTTTAAAGCCTACTAAAAGATAAAAATAAAAACACCCTTATAATAAGGTTAGTCTAAATAGTAGCTATAAGTAGCCTTAAGATATAGGGGAGCTATACTTACACTAGGTCTAGTAGCTTAAAGACTAATAAACGCCCTAACTACTAAGAATACTTTAAGTATAGTAAAACTAGCTATATAGCTTTAAACTATTATACTAAGCTTTATAAAAAGAAGAAAATAGCTAAACTTACTAAAGTTATAAGAGTTAAGAAGACCCCTCTAAAGGAAAGTAAGTCTAAAGATTAAATAGCTATTAGCTTCTCTCTTTCTAAAAGTAAGGAGTTAGGAAAAAAGTAGCTTTAAGATAGAATTAGGTCCTAAAGATAATAGAGGAAGAGGTAAAAGAGTAGGCTTAGTTATAAGAAGCTTTACTTACTATTAGAGAATTAGCTACTATGTAAGTATAAATTAATAAGAGATATTTAACCTACCTTTTAGTTACCTATAGCTATAATATTTATATAGTAGTAAATAAGAAGTTAGCTTATAACTTCTACTTACTATATATAGGCTAAGTAAAAAGACCTTTTTATAGGTTTATAAAAGATAACTAACTTATTATCTATACTAAAGGAGTAGTAGTAATAAACCTAAAGATAAGTAGTTATACTTAGAAGATCTATATATATATTATTAGGGATTTAAAACCCTAAGTCTACTTAAGTAGACTATAGATAATTCTAAATAACATTATATACTAAGTAAAAGATTACTAAACATACTATAGAAAAAGAAACATAAAAGTATATATATTAAACTAAGAGAAACCTAAGAATATAAAGTATATCTAAAGTATAAGGCTTCTACTAGCTTCTACTTTTACTATTATATACTAAAGAGTAGCTTAAGTATAAAAAGGAGTATTAAGTAATAAGTAAGCTATACTAAGCGTTAGAGTAATAAGCCTATAGGATATTAAAAAAGCCTTCTAACTAAAGAAGAAAGTTAACTCACTACTACTACTTAGGCTAAATAGTAAAAACCCCTTATTACTATAAAGACTATAATATAATATATTATAAGAGGAGCTTTTAGTCTTAAAGAAGACTTTAGAGGATTTATTAGATAAAGGGTTTATTAGGGCTAGTAGCTTAGCTACTAGTACCTTAGTACTTTTTATTAAGAAGCTAAGAGGGAAGATATAATTCTATATTAACTATAAAGCCTTTAACGCTATTACCTAAAAAGACTACTACTTACTTCTCCTTATATTTAAAACACTAAAGTATATAAAGGCTACTAAGTAGTATATAAAACTTAATATAGTAGAAGCGTTTTATAAAATAAGAATCTATAAGAGAGATAAAAAAAGATAGTATTTAAAACTAAATATAGACTTTTTAAATAAATAGTATACCTCTTTAGGCTTACTAACGTCTTTACTTTATTTTAATACTATATTAATAGTATACTATAGTAGTTTTTAAATAACTTTATAACAGCCTATATAGATAATATCTTTATTTACTCTAATAGTATAAAAAAAAACTATAAGGCTAAGGTATAGTAAGTCTTAAAAGTACTTATAGTAGTAGGTTTATACCTAAACCTTACTAAGTATAAGTTTACTATAAAGAAGGTAAAATATATAGGCTTTATTATTATAGCTAAAAAGGGGATCTCTTATAACCTAAAGAAATTATAAGCTATTAAGAAGTAGCTACCTTTTAGGCTTATAAAGAGAGTCTATAGCTTTTTTAGATTTATAAACCTTTACTATATATTTATACTAAACTATATAGAGATTACTATACTACTTACTTAACTAATAGAAAAAGAAACTTCTTTAAAATAAAGAGAAAATAAAAAGGTAGCGTTTTAATAGTTAAAGAAACTTTTTACTATAAAGCTAGTGCTTTATAGGTTTAACCTAAAGGCTACTATAATAGTTAAGACTAACTACTTAGGGCTTACCTTAGGGGGTACTTTAATATAGACTAATAAGGAAGGTAAAGGTTACCTAGTAGCTTTTTACTTTTAGAAAGTATTTTAATAAAATATAACTACTTTATTTATAATAAGAAGCTTTTAGTAGTACTATACTATTTTAAAGCTTAGTAAGTAGAGTTAGAAAGTATAAAGGCCTTTAAAAAGGTTAGCCTAATATAACTTCTACTTAAAATACTAACTAAGTAAAGATATAGTAGTCCCTAATATACTATTATATAAGGAATAAAATATACCTTTTAGGTAGAATAATAAGAAAGAAAGAGGTTAAGTAATTTAAGTTATTTTAGACTATATGTTTCTATAGGAAGCCTTAGCTTAAGGCCTTTAGGTATAATACGTTAAGCTAAAAGATAACTACCTACTTTAAACTATAGTATTTAGTAGAAATAATAAGTTATAACGCCTATAGGAAATAACTATAGTAAAAGATACTATATATTAGTAAGTATATATAGTAGTATAAAACTAGCTTCAAAGCTTTCTACTAAATCTTTACCTTAAGGTATAAATTACTAAGTATACCCTTAATAACTATAGGCACCTAACTTTCTAAACCTAACTATAGGTACCTAAAGAAGAAGAAGCTAATAACCTACTAAATAAACTTTAAACTTAAATTATTTAAGGCTACTATAACTTTAAACTAATAGGTTACCTAAAAAGAAATAACACTCTAGAGATTATATTTAAGAAGTTTTTTTAGCTAGAATAATCTTATAACGTAAGAAGATTCTATAGGAATTATAATATCTATAGAGGAATATATATATAGTAGTAAATAAAGAGAGGGCTTCTTAAGCCTCTCTTAGTACCCCTTTAGCTAAGAAGTAAACTATTAATAGACTTTATAACTAACCTTCCCTTAGTAAAAAGAATAAAAGCTAAATATATATAGGTAATAGTAAATAGGCTAAAGAAGTTTATAATACTAAAAAAGATAATTATAATAGAAGTAAAAGTATATTATAAGGGGTTATAGGCTAGAGAAAGAAATAGATAATAGGTATAGGTATTAATATAGAATTTAACTTAACCTCTTTAGCTAGTTAGGCTAGCTAAGGGGTATTTATCTTTAGTAGCTAGCTAGGCTTTCGCTAAGGGCTTACTAACTAATCTATAGCATCCTACTATTTAACCTAAAGGACTAAAGGACTAATATATCCTTATAATTATCCCCCTCTCTAAAGGGCTTAGTCCTTAAGGCTATTACTAATAGGTATAATATATACTTTTTTTAACTTTATAATACGCCTCTTTTAGGTATTTTAGTTTATTACTAGTTACTTTAGGCGCTTTAGACTATTACTAATTAATATATTACTAGGCTGTTAGTAAGCTATTACTATTATCTTTATTATATATATATTATATTTACATTATATTTATATTATATTTATATTATATTTATATTGTATTTACGTTATATTTACGTTATAGATTTAACCTTTAGATATAATTAATAAGGTTAACCTTAAAGGGTATTTAGTAAGCTATCTCTAACCTCTGAGGTGCTTTTTTACTATTACTAATTATTAAATTTAGTAGGTTATTAGGGTAAAATCTCGGTATATTGTCTTGTGTATCCTTATTGTTCTTCTGCCTTATAGCTGAAATTTACCTATAAGGTTATCCCTTAAGGGGTAAATAGTAGTAAATCTATAGCCTCTTATTAGCCTAATTCCTCTATAAAGTAAGGTATATTACCTAAAGATTCCCTAGCACTTTACTATATACTACTATAACATTTTACTAAATTTAATATACCCCTTTAGGGCTACTTAATTCTATAGGGTAATAACCTATAATAGGGCTAGCTTAACCTTACTTTATATAGTGTATTTCCCTTTTATATTATTAATATCCTATATATTATCTTTTACTATATTTACTTCTTATTTTAATTTATCTTCTTTTATCTTATATATATAATTTACTTTAATTTATACCTATTAATTACTTATATATAATTACTATATAAATTTAGTAAAAGGTTATACTATAAGCGCCTTTATTATTCTATCTACTATTATCTTAGTAAACTACTAATACTTTATAATAATCCTCTTTTTAGTAACTTCTTAGTATAGCTAGTAGTTATAAATATTTACGTAGTAAAGCTTTATCTATAGCTAGATTATTTTAGTACTAATAAGGTGTATAGTCTATGTATTATTATAGTTAATTTAAACTATAGGTTGCTTTATAGCCTCTTTACTAGGTAATAGTTAGGTGCTAGCCTTACGTTTTATAGGTAGTTTTACCTTTAGTGTAGTAATTAGTTAACTAGTAAAGAGAGCTTTTTTTATAGTAAAGGAAAAGGCTAGAAGCTCTACCTTAGTAGTTAACGTTATAATAGTATTTTACTTATTAGCTTATTATATTACTATTCCTCTAAATAACTTTATTACTACTACCTATAAGCTTTTTCTATTTAGGTTATTAGTAAAGCTTATGTTAGTAGATACCTTAAG
>JASUDE010000569.1:0-28732 GCA_034509685.1 Colletotrichum cereale | reverse complement strand
CTCTGTCTGTCTGTCTGTCGTCTGATCCTCATCTGAGGATACTCGTACGTAGTCGCCATAGCTGGTTGCAATACACCTCGCCTTGGACCGTTACAGTTTAATAGTTTATAAGAGAATAAAAATATTATTTATAATAACTTTAAATTTTCTATATATCTAAGTTTAAAGTAAAATATAAACCTTATTTAGTAAATACTAATTTATTAGGTAAGATATCTTTTTTTAACTAAAAGTATATAGAAAAAACTAAAAAAAATTACTAAATAATAAAACTATAAAATATTAAGCTAATTCTTATTTTAAATATAAGCTTTATTAATAGAAGATCTTATCCTAATAGAAATACTCTTACTATTAGATATATTTACTTTCTTATAGTAATTCTAGAAATACTAAATATATTAAAGAATAAGATTATATTTATTATCCTTATAGAATTACTATTACTAAAAGAGATAAAAGCTTTATAAGATATTATATAATATATTAGTTTTTAAGTTAATAACTTACTAATCCTATTATAGATTTAGTACTATATAAAATAAAAGGTAATTACCTATCTAACTATATCTATAGCTCTTAGAGATATACCTATTATATGTTACTCTTATACCTATACTAGTAGTAAAGTATACCTATATACTCCTATTTAAGACTTCTATTACTTTAGCCTTATATTAAAGTTAGCTATAAAGATAGATACCTTATAAACTAAAGTAAAAGAGTTTACTATTAAGAAAAAAGTTTTAGTATAAGTAGGAACGTTTTAGAAACGTTTCTAAATAAGTTTAAGTAAAAGCTAAAGAATAAGTAGTATAATATATATAATATATATAAGATTTTAGAAGGGTCTTATATATAAAGCTTAGGTTAAAAGCTATAAGCCTAAGCTAAAAGAATTAAACTATAGTATAAGAGTTATCCTTATAGCTAAGGAATAAGCTAACTTAGGTTAGTATATTATTAGTATCTAATAATAGTTTATTTACTATATAAACTTATATATATAAGAAGACTATATAAATTATTTTTAGTTTTTAATCCCTTTTAAATAAGTATACCTTATAAATTATATCTATATAAGACTTAAAGGTACTAATAATAAGCTTATAGAGGAGGGGGAATAAAAGTGTTTCTTTTTTATAAGTAATAGGTAAAGAAGGCTAAGATATAGTATAATATATTTTACTTTAATTTTTAGAGAATTAACTAATAATATATAATAGATAAGGTATACTATAGAGAACTACTATAGCTTTAAAATATAAAGTATAAGGTTAAAATAAAGTTTTTTATTCTAAAAGACCTTTAAATAACACTATATATTCTATTTACCTTTTATAGTTAATACTTACACCCTCCCCTACTAGTAACTAAAACACTACTATCTATTATAGATAGACTTATTAGGGTAATCTAGCGTATTAATTAACTAAGAATAAGCCTAAGTATAAATTAAAAAAAAATATAGAATAACCTTATTAATATTTTTCTAAATATATTTCTTTACTCTAAAGAACTTAAAGAGTTTATTAGTAAATATAAGGGAAAGTTAATTATAGATATATACTAAAGCCTTATAAATACTAATTACCTATATTATATTATTTAAAAATAGTAAATCCTTCTATTTTCCTAAGGAATATAGGTAATTACCTTTATACTATAGTAAACTAAAGAATAAAATATATAGACTTATATAAGAGGACCTTAATAATTTACTTTTAATTAATTACTAATATAAATCTATTAAAAGTATATATAGTAGTTATATTAATTATATAGTAACTATATAGTTATTTACTTCTTTAAAAAATAGGTAAAATAATAGATATTTTCTAATATAAAAACGTTTATAGTTAATATAAACTATAAACATATAATTAGTGTAACTTATTACGAAATTATCTAGGTATAGTATAGCTAAGAGTTAGAGAAAGGTAAAAAAATAAAGGTAATTTAAATAAAAAACGTTTTTAATACTTTTTAGTACTTCTACTTACTTAATACTTTATAAATTTAGAAATAGTAGATATATATTATTATATGTTTTATATAGTTTTTAAAATTATAAAAAAAAAGTATATAATTAACGTTAAGTAGAAGTATGTTTATAGTAAGAGACTTCTTAAGGTAATACTTAACTAAGGCTTTAGTATAATATAGGGCTTTAGATAATACCTATAGGGAAAGTTCTACCTAGAGGAGACCTAGGAAATATAAGTCTAAAATACTATATAACTTTACTACGTTTATTTTTAATATAGTGTTAAAACCCTCTTAGGTAAAAACTATTTAAGAGGAGAAAGTTCTACCTATAATCTTCTAATATTACTACTATACTACTAAATAGAAATATATTATAATAACCTTTATAATATAATTATATATAAGATATTTTAGAAACGTTTTTAGTATATTTTCTAGTACTTACTTTATATATAGGGAAATAGTAGTAATATAGTAACTAAGTAAAATATAAAAAGAGTTTTATTATTATAATAGGGTTTTATTAAGTAATTTTAGTAATTCTTACTAAGGATTAGAAGCGTATACCTAACTATATAAATATTATTAAAATTCTTTATATAATTTTATATCTTTAGAGTAAACGTTTTCTCTTTATAGTCTAAGTAATAAAGGAGTAAATACTATAGTAATACTTTAAATTAGTAGTCCTAACCTCTATAGATACTATAATATAGATTAGAATTTATTATTATATAATTTTATAATATATAAGCTTTAGATCCTAATAATATACTAAAATACTAGAATTTTAAAGTAAGTTAATATAATAATATAATAGTAAAGTATACTCTATCTAATATCCTTTTATTCTTAACTAATAAAAATTCTAAAGTAGAAGTAAGCTACTTAGTAAAAAGCGCGTTAACGTAATTAAATAAAACGCTTTTTTAGTTAGGCTTATACTTATAAGTCTTTAATTAGTAGTCTACCTAATAGCCCTCTAAGTAATATTAAAAACTTTAGTTTCTCTAATACTAAAGATAATAATATATATAGTAAAGCTAATTCTATATTATCTTTAGGTGTTTTATAAGGGTAATTAAGAGGGAGAAGCAGACTAAGCCTTCTAAATTTATAAGGGAGTACTAAATATAGCTCTCCTTATCCTTAGTTAAGTCTCTAACGATAGGTAGTAAAAACCTAAGCGTAAATTAACTAAAGTATATTATATTTTAAAGACTAGTAGCTTTTAAATAAGAAGTAATAGCTTTATAATAAGGAATATTAAAAAGAAATAAATAAAAAAAAGTAAGAAGATAAAATTATATTAAAAAGAGAGGAAATATAGCTATAGAAAAAAAAGCTATAGCTTAAGAGAGAAAGAATAAAGATTAAGAAAATAAGAGAAAAGTAGTAAAAGATAGTTTTTATTTATAGTATAGCCTAATAGGCTGTATTTATTTAATACCTATAAAGTAGACTTTATAGGTTTTAAAGGAATTCTTTTATTTCTTAGTATTAGATTATAAATTTAAACTTAGGTATATAAGGGATAAACCTAAGATTCTATTACTATTATTAAGATTAAGATAGTAATAAGACTACTAAATAGTATATATTAGATTATGTTTATTAGGGGGAAGATAGCCTAAAGTTTTAACGTTAGCTACTAATTAATAGTAGTATATATTTTACTTACTCTAGCTAACTTTATTTTATAACTTATAAGTATTATAACGTTTATTTAGCTATAAACTATAAGTAGTTTTTATCTACTAGAAATTTAGCTAAGGTATATTAGAGATCTATTTAAGAGATATTTTAGAAACGTTTCTACTTATATCTCTATTTATAAGGTATAGTATATTAAGAAGATAATTATTAGCCTTAATAGCTTTTACCTTTTAAAGGGTTTCTAACGTAATATTATTTCCTATTATAAGCTTATATATATATCTATAGAAATCTATATATATAAGACTTTACCTTCTATTAGTTAATAGAAAACTTACTAGTAGTATATTAATTATTATAACTTTTTAAACTACTAGTATAAAAAAAAGTAATATTATAACTATAAGTTACTTTAATATACTTCTTAAAAGTACTTAGTAAAGACTACTTACGCCTCTATATAATATTAGCTTTTATCTTTTTCTATTAATATATAGCTTACTATAAAATATAGTGTTTATCTATTATTATTTAAGAAGTAATAGAAAAGCTTACTAGCTATAATAATAATACGTTTTTACTACTTCTATTAGAGTATCCTTATCTAAAAGAGAAAACTATACTTAATTATACTTAAATAGTAGGAGATAGGGCTAGCGTAAGCTACTAGTATTTTTACTAATATACTAGTAAAAGGCTAGTGTTTTATAATACTCTAATAGTATAAAAAAGGTATTTAAGGTATAAACTACTATTATATAAAGGAGATATTATACTTATATCTTTAGATATTTACTATTTATAGTATACTAAAGTACTAAAGAATAAAGCTAAACTAGTATTTAATTAGAAGTTATATAACGTTCTTTTTACTTAATATATAACTAGGAATATAAGGAGTATTATAAAGGAATAGGTAGTTATAAAGGAGGAGTTATATAATACTAAAATAAAAAAAAATCTAGAAATATTTCTTAATTAATTAAGTAACGTTTTAAAAACGTTATATCTTCTTTAGCTTGTTTTTCTATAACTATTTTAGAAACGTTTTTAAAACGTTTCTTATCTTACTATTATTATTCCCTTTTAAATTCCTAAAAACCTTAGATACTAGATATATATCTAGGTAAAAAATATTCTTAAAATATTTCTAGATCCTTTATCTATTATAGCTTAGGGGTATAAGCGTAGGTGTAAGTAACCTTATAGGTGTAGCGTAGCTTAGTTAGGGTCTTAGGTATCTTTATTTATTATTAGTAAAAGAAATATTTCTAAAATATTTCTAAAACATACCTAAGATATCCTTATTATTACTAATATTAAAGTAGTAGTAAGTATACTAAATAAGGTAGAAATTATTATACTTAGTAGTAGGTAGGTATTCTATATATATAGAAATAAATTAGTAATATTTTAGAAACGTTTCTAAGAGTAAATATACTATATCTAACCTTATTTTAAGAGGTATAGGGAGTATACTAGCTATTAGGAGCTAACTTAAGGTTCTCTTTTATTTTAATAAAGTTAATTTAGAAAGAGTTAGAATAAGAAACGTTTTAAAAACGTTTTAAAGTTAACTTATATTATTATTAGAGTTAGTAAGAAGCTTAATTAAAGTAAAGTCCTTAATAATAGCTTTAGCCTTATAGGGAGTCTTAAGGTTAGTATTAATACTATATATAAGCTTATATATATTATAGTAGTACTTTTTATAAAAAAATAAATAATTAGTTTAAAAACGTTTCTAAATAGTTTTAAAGCTAACTTACTAATAGTACGCTAGTTATTATAGGCCTTTAGGCTACTAGCTATAGATAGAGTAGCCTTAAGCTTATAGGTATCTCTAAGATACTTCTTTATAGCCTTAAGAGAGGACTATTTATACTTCTAAGAAAGATTAGAATTAAATAAGAAACGTTTTTAAGATAAACTTATATTAGTATATAGTTTTTTTTTAGTAGAAACTTTACTATTAGAACCTTTCTTCTTATATATATTAATAATAGTATAATATTAAACCTTACCTATAGTAATTATAATATAACTTTACTATAATAGTTATTAGCTTTAGAAACGTTTTTAAAACGTTTTTATACTACTTACTTTATTAGTCTTATAAAATAAAAGACTATTAAAGCGCTAGTTATAGTTAGTATACTATTTATATATATTAGTAGTATAAAAAGTTAAAAGTATAATATAAAAATAATTTAGAAATATTTCTAAGTTATTTTTATAATTATAATAGTAGTAATATAGTTATAAAGTAAATTATTATATAAAAAAAAAAATATTTTATCTAAGTTAAAAGTAAAAATAGACCTTAAGGACTTAGTAGCTAATTATAAACCTTAGGTATATACTTTTAGTTTTATACTTTTATTAATTTAGAAACGTTTTTACTATTTCTCTCCTATTAGAATATTAAGACTATTTATATTCTTTTACGCTTTAAGCCTAGATTAGTTAGGAAACGTTTCCCTTTACTTTCTACTAAAAATGTATTTATCTATTAGCTAAGACTATATCGTAACAGTCTACTGTCTACTAGATTCTACACAGACTATAAGTGCATGGTACTCTTAGGTTAACATGGGGGGGGCATTATCAGCTTGTGTGTAGACTCTCTCGTACTATACACCCCTATCACCCTGCTGTTACGAGTAATGTAGAGGGCTATCAGGCCGCTAACCCAAAATGGCATCATTAACCAAAGGAAACGGAGATGCAGTTGTGGAGGCCGGTCAGCCGATCACGCCCCGCAAGAGCAGATCGTAGTTCCGTTGCGTCAAAATCAGATCAGTGTCTGTTCCGGGCTTGAACTGCGTTGCGTGGCTTTGCAAGCCCCCCTCTCTAGAGCAAGCCAATCAACGGGTTTCGATAGATAGATGCTACCGATGCCTATCATGTGCGTGGTACTTTGCAACTCACCGGCCTTTCAGTCCTCGGCTTTAAAAGGTTTCGACTTTTACCCAAGAACATGCCGAACGAAACAAGTTAACAACCGCCAATTATGCCTTGTTGATGTACAGGGAGCTATCTTCAACCTCCCTTACCCACAAGTTCCATGGTCGCAACATTGACCATCTGGTAGTGCGATCGGATCCACCGCACTCTTCTTTGCTCAGACCCTTTATACCGCCTGTGATTCCCGTCGCTCCTTGGAGCATCAAAGCTGTCGTTTGGATACCGGCATTCTTCTGTGTGTAAACCGCTCGCATCACAGCCAGCTCGATGCTGTCTGCCACGACTGTGAACCCATGCCCACGCATCAACGTAACGTTATTGCCTTTGTCAAAATGTTTTGCCAGCGCGGCGCCCATGTTCTTCGTGCGCACCAATAGATCAGGAACGTCGCCTTCCTCCATATGGTCCGCAGCATCGAAAACGGGTGAGCCGTCGGGGCCGAGGAACCCGCACATGTGGCTGACGGCTTTGAGTGGAACACCCGAGATTGTGTAAGGGACCACAGCTTCAGAATGGCTGTGGATCACGGCGTTTATCTCGGGGTGTGCCTTGTAAATCTCCGAGTGAATCCGCCTCTCTGCAAAGCCCTGGGGACAATTTGGATCCAAGGGCTCCGCGTCCTTAACGTTATACTCAATTAGATCGTCGGGCGAGGTCACCTGGGCCGGGGCGATATTGAGAGACATGAAGAACGTGTCCGCGCGGGACGGATGGCGAAACGATAGGTGGCCATATGCATCGACGACTTGATGAAAATGGAGAATATGAGAACCGTGAATGGATTTCCGAAAATGAGCCTGCAATGTCGAACTTGTCTGGGACGATGCCATTGTGGACCGGAAGAGCTGCGAATGGCCTTGAAACGAGGGGAAGAGTGGATGAACGTCAAGGCAAAAGCAGAGCGTGTGTCGGGGGAGCAAACGCCAGGATAGATGGCCAATTATGATTTATTATGGGTGAATCGGCAGGCCAATGATGGAAAGACAAGACCTCTAGTATTATGGGAAAGCCTCATGTGCCTTGGCTTGAATACCAGCATCAAGGGTGAAGTGAGAAAGGTTGTCAGGAAACCAGGTGGTTGAGAATCGAAAGAGCGGTGGCAAACTCTTGCTGCCGAAACCCCCGCAACTTAGGTACGTTATGCACTGTGGCGAAGTTCGAATACTCCCTATCAGTTACGTCACATTGAATGCGAGCTGTGGTTTAGTTAGTGCGTGGACGCCATCACCCATTCTTGTAAACACAACCAGTTTTGCTGCCGCGACTTACTAGAATCCCCAAGGTCAATTGGACCATGTGCAACTTATCAATCGAATTGAGAACCTACCTTTCATCATCCGACGTTACGGGAAGCGTTGTCGTGATTCCCGCTTTATACAATGCTTGTGCAAATGGCGCCCAAAGGTCGGTTTGGTATGCTTCGAGGGCTTCCTCACCGTTATTTACGGGGTCCGAGTTGAGGCCAGGTTGCTTCAGATACTTTGCCAAGACTGTTGTGTTGGCATGAATTCTTGGGGCGTTGTGAGCCCTATAAATCATTCATTAGTGACCAGTGTTCTAGGTGGGTTTCAATGTGCAAAACGTTACCAGCCTTCAGCTATAGAATGCTTGCCGAAGCGAAAAGCTGGGGAAGACTACGAGCATTGTTCCACTCCAACACTCCAAATTTCCGACCGGGTCTTGTAGTTGCGCAGCCTCGGGGCGTAGTCGATACCGGCAGTGTTGTGTAATTGCTCTTACGGCCCGGAGCATAAGCCGGAGCGCGGGGCCACTCGAGCGGTCAAAGTAGACCTCCAAAGCCCCGAGTGATAACAAGGCAGTTTGGAAACAGTGTGAGCAGGGTGTTTCCCGCCCGTCAAATCCGCTTTTCGGAGCTTGAGCTTACCTCCGGAGCACAGAGTCGCTAGATTTATCAGAATTGGCTCTCGCACCGCCCGACAATCAATGTTGAGTCTATTGATGCCCGGATAGCGGCCTCGGAGGAGAACCGGACGACCGCCCCAATCAGATTATTCGGAACACGAGAAATCCGCATCGGGCAGGACTTTGTCGTTGCCAGCATAGCGTACAACGTACTGGAAACCGTAGAATTACAGGGGGCATGTGCCAAGCTGTAAATCGGCACTTCTCAGCGGCTGCATCAAGCCAGTGTTCCTTCGTCGCAACCACTCCCCTTCCCGCACGTCTCGGCACATAAACCATCTGCCGGCCCGTACTTCAATGCGAAGGCAACAGGGAGAGTAGGCAGCTCGGCCCATTGGGAACAGACTAGGTACGGCCGGCAAAAAAGAAAAACCCAAAACACATCGAACCGCACAAAAGCAACCTTCTCCAATAATAGTGTTCATTGTCTCCATCGCCCGGCTTTTAGACCTCGGTAAAACGGCCGGGAATTGGCCCCAAGTCCCCGCTCTACAAGGTCTAGCTTTGCTCCATTAGAGACCGGTGCAGACATGTTTCCGTCAACTTCTTGCTGTTCCACAAACCCCCACCTAACCTCCACGGCTACAAAGCATTATTTACAATAAGACCTTGTTTCTCGTCAATTCGGGGCTGTGTAGAAAGCCAGAGAGCTCATCGGTAGTTTCCTGAAGGTTTCAAAATCGCTATGGCGCTCGGTAAGATTTTGGTGGTCGATAGTTGTCAACAGACGATAAGCTTACTCTGCCGAAGTTGCGGCTGCCACGCTGGCAGGAGGCGTTGCCTCCAGCATGTACCTCGATGCGAAATACCACTTGTCGAAAGACACAAAGTCGCTAGTATTGCGCCGAAGAGTCATGAAGGAAATCGAGAACCAAGGTACAGGTCCGGAATTTGATTGATTACAATACTGCGCTGACCAAGCCCCAGTCAAGACCGGTCGCGCATCTCCATACTACACGTTCGAGGACTCGGTAGAAAGACACCCTTACGACGAGGCTATCTGGACTCGAGAAGGCACCATTTCGTGGAAAGTAACCTACGACCGATCGAACCAATATGCCCAGCTATTTCTATCTCATGGAGTAAAACCTGGTGACTTTGTTGCATTGTTCATGCAAAACTCGCCAGACTTCGTTTTCGCCTGGGTGGGACTCCTTGCCATTGGCGCGGCGCCGTCTATGATCAATTACAATCTCACTGGTAAAGCCCTCCTCGGAGTTATTGAGATCAGTACGGCCAAGTTAGTACTTGTCGACGGAGGCCCTGCCATTATTGAAAAGTATGCGAGTATACGGACAGAACTGGATCTCAAAGGCATCGAGGTTATCAACGTCGGGGAAGAGAGACCACAGATCTACCAAAGAGACCCCGTCCGTCCTAGGGACGAACTGAGGAAGACGGTCACGCCCGCCAGTGCATTGGCTCTATTTTACACTAGGTAAATGCACTTTCAGCTTATCATTTGAGTCTTCTAACAGTTACAGTGGCACTACAGGTCTTCCGAAAGCCGTTGTTTTCCCTACCGCCGCCATGGGTGGGCTGAAATTACAGGTGAGCTATTCCGAACCCGTGCCCTATTCGCTTCATTCTAACAAGTGATCCGCGCAGACTGATCTAGGCTGGCATCCGGTGTATGGTGGTCAGGAAAGATGCTACATCTGTATGGTTCGTATATTAATCCTATGCTGATCTTTGAGGAAGATTTCGACTGATGCTCACCACCATAGCCATATTATCACGGAACTGGTGGTATTACCTTGATATCGCAAATATTGGTAATTCTTGTGCATTGCAATTTACACGTCGCGAAACCCAGTAACTAATACGTCAATAGTCTGGATCTACTGTTTGCATGGCGCCAAAGTTTAGCGTCACGAATTTCTGGGATGACATCCGCGCTTCTCATGCAACATGGTTCGTCTATGTCGGCGAGACACTTCGGTACCTACTGGCAGCCCCGCCGTCTCCGCGAGACAAAGATCACAACGTTCACGCTGTTTTCGGCAACGGCTGTCGACCAGACGTATGGAGACGTTTCCAGGAACGATTTGGTATCGACACCATATGCGAATTTTACAACAGCACCGAAGGCGCGATGGGTCTCCGCAATCTATCTCGGGGAGACTTCTTTGCCAATGCCATCGGGCACCATGGCCTATTATTGCGAATCAAGTACAGGAACAAGATAGTACCTGTCGAGGTCGATACGGAAACTGGTCATATCAAGCGTGACCCAAAGACGGGGCTCGCCATCCGTGTTCCGTATGAAGTTGGTGGAGAGATCTTGACCGAGCACCCTGGCGAACGCGCGTTTCCGGGCTACTTCAACAATGAGGATGCCACCAACAAGAAGTTCGTGAGAGACGTTCTCAAGAAGGGGGACTGTTTCTATCGGACCGGGGATTCGCTAAGGCGTGATGGCGATGGCAAGTGGTTCTTTCTTGACCGGTAAGTCTTCCTCTTGAGGAAGAATCCGACAACGTTTGTATGCTTTGGCTCACATCGCTTTGCTAGTCTGGGAGACACGTACCGCTGGAAAGGCGAGAACGTTTCGACCGCAGAGGTCTCCGAAGTTCTTGGCAGCTATCCTGGAGTGAACGAAGCAGTCGTTTATGGTGTTCAACTTCCTGGGCACGACGGCAAGGCAGGTGCAGCTGCACTTGACATCGCTTCGGCCCAGAAAACATCATTCAACTATACTGATTTTCTCAGGTATGAGCGTTACTCTCAGTAATATGAGAAAAAGAATACTGACCCAAGCATAGTTATGCACGAGCCAAACTTCCAAGCTACGCTGTTCCCATTTTCATTCGGCTGCTCAACGAGGGAACGGCGACACATAACAACAAACAGAACAAGACTCCGTTGAAGAACGAAGGCGTTGAGCCAGGCAAGGTTCAAGGCGGCGATCAGATTCTCTGGATCGAGAAGCATGGCAAGGGCAATACATACGTCCCGTTTACCCAGGATGATTGGAACAACCTCGGCATAGGACGAGCAAAGCTATAAAGAAGACAGAGCACTATTTGTGTTATGCTTTTCACCAATTCTACCAATATAAGATGGCCTCGGTCACGTTACTGAAAGTTACATGGAGGATGTGATGCGCCGTAGCAGGCTTGTTCATCCTTTGACCTTCTGCTCCATCGCGCGGCACGCCACGGTTCACTTCAACTGTATTCCCACGGCGATACAGCCAGTGGAGGAGTGGCTGTCTGTTCGAATTATTGCCACGCTAGACGAACAGGGAGCTCATGATGTACATAGTATGTCGAGCTCCCAAGAAGGCTAACTCGCGACGGCTCCCTCGGAGATCTAGAGATACGACAAACCCCGCACGACGCAATCGTGCAGCGGCACAGCGCGCGGGGGGGATGGCACCCCTGTTGTGTTCACATGGAGATCAGCAGAATACGGGATGACTGGGACCGAGGTCGGCAAAACAAACACGATTTGAATCATGGGGGTGGTTTGAATACGGATGGTTTCTACTCTTTACAGGGGGCGCCCATTGTAAGAAAGAGAACCAGCATCCCCGACCATCATCGCCGTGCATAGTCCTTCGAGTTGGCATCTACAGATGGCTATTAGCATTATGCCCGGCATCAAACGGACGCGAATCATCTTCGCATTGATCATCACATGCGTCTTGGTATCATTGTTCCGGAGCAACGAAGCAACCTTCCAGTCTTCTCAATCAATTAGCGACATGTTTGTCTTAGAGCAGCCTCTGGAAGACTCTTCACTCAACATTAAGACCTCTCCCGACCATTTGGAGGTTCCATTACTCGAGAACAACCTTGAAAACCACCCACCGCTACCACCGCAGACAAACCTCATTTCAAGTGCACACAAACTCACAACGGCCGATGAGTTCATCCCTCATTTCGCTGCCGTCACGGCCCTGAAAGGCATTTCTCAACGAGAGGCCCGCATGACATGTACCTGGCCGGCCGACACCTACGTTGACTTCCAGTTCTCTGACACGCTGGAATGGGTTCTCGAGGAACGGCCGGCGCTGGAGATCGAGCTACGTCGGCGAGAGTGGCATGAGTTCATCAGAGGCCAGATGATCCCATACGCGAGTGTTAAAGATCGCTTCTCGGGTCGAGGATTAGTCATTGTCGCAGGTAATGCGGATACGGTGATGCGCGTCAAGGTAATTTTGCGCCAGCTGAAGAGACTTGGTTTGACGATTGCCGTGGAGATTCACTATTGGGGCGCCGAAATGGACATTGGGGCTATGGCCGACCTCAACGCGTTGTACGGACCGATATATTACAATGACCTCTCGAAAGACCATAATATTGTGCACATCAAGAAGGATGGGGTTTTTGGGATCAACTACCAGCTCAAAACAGCAGCCCTTCTCAACTCCAGATGGGCGGAACCCTTTTTACTGGATTTCGACAACATTCCTATTCTCGACCCAGCGATTCTTTATGACTCACTTCAGTACAACGAATACCACGCCGTATTTTGGCCCGATATAGCACGTACGCGTCCGCAGAACCCGGCATGGGCAATTTTCAACACCCCTTGCCGAATGGCTGAGTACGAGCAGGAAAGTGGCCAATTAGTGGTCGACAAGACGCGTTTCTGGTATCATCTCCAACTCGCCTCGTGGTTGAACAATGAGCAGGGCAAATATTATAACGAGTTCCTTTTGGGAGACAAGGACATGTTCCGCTTTGCGTGGCACGCTTTACGGACATCATTCGGGAAGCCAAAGAAATGGCTTACGAGCGTTGGGACGGAAAACGAAGGGTTCTATTGCGGGCATTCCTTCGCCCAGTACCACCCAGACGACGGCCGGGTTGCGTTCCTTCACGGAGGGCTAGTCAAGACAGTGTCTCTCGAGGTCATGCGATGGAATCGCGACGTCATGGGAGGGTATCTTCGACATTACAAAAGAGCGCCGAGCGAAGAAAGCGCAGGGGTTAACGTCAATGTGACTATCAAGTGGGACGGTGCTGCGTATTTGCTCGAACACTCTGACAAGTTTGCAGCGGCACAATGTACCGAGATGGTCGACGTTGAAGCGAGGGATGTCAACGAGATTCTGCCTGGGTTTGAAATGACATTTCGTGAGCTTGGAGGATACTGGCAGCTAGACCAGGAAGACGACATGAAGCTGTAGCAGTTTGGGCCTTCACCTGCTCGCTGAAGCATTATGAGCACACGGGTTTCCTGCATGTGAGAGCATCATAAAAGATCAGCCGCAGCGTACCCCTGATAGTCCTCGACGGTCCGATGGCCCTTTCGTTAGCGTCAAGCACCGGCAGAGAAAGGAGGTCAAAGACGCAGAACAAGGAACAAAGAAGGCCTAGCGCCGTTGACGGTTGCCACCTCAGGGCTGAGTGCATTTTTTGCGCCTGGCCTCGGGATAACATTACTAACGAGGAGGGGGAACGCCATCCCATCAGCTCGCTCTCACTGAAAGCTAAGCGAGGCCATGAGGCTTTTCATCCAGCTCTAGTCCGACCAATTGAGGGCCGGCCAGGTCGGATGTCGGCAGACTTGCTCAAGACGAGGCGTTGCAAGGCCACGCGTGCTCAAGGGGTTTGAAGGTTTGTCAAAAAGGCTTAGCATGTCATTACAATGAAAGCTACGCGAGCACAAGGTCATCATGAGATTATGAAACGTTCGGCAGTAGATAATATGGATGTTGTATGCCTGCTTCCGGCAGTGAATACGACGGTGCATTTGGGGTAGGTTTGCGTTTCTTGAGTTCTGGGTGAACTTGCTGGAGAATCACTCTCTCGCTCAAAGGGGAGGAGAATACGCAAGACTTGAAGAGCAAATCTTCAACTAGGCAACTTTCACCACACTATCTCCGGCTATTGCGGCTGGGGAAATAGCAACAGAGTTATTGGGCGACCCGCGCGGCCCACGCGGCGCATCATCCGAGCGTTGAGCTTGTATATCGGACGATAGAAACGCCCCCCCACTCGACTTCTCAAGACGAAAAAGTGAAAGAGAATACGGAAATTCTAAGCAAGTACAACGACCCTCGGTTCCATCAAACCTTAGTTCCCTTTCTATCTACTGTTTCAGGGAATCATTGGTTGCCAAGCCGCCAAGCCCTACTGTCGAGTAGCGTCCAGGACTCCATAACCCCGTCTGGAAAGGAACCGAGCCCGCTACGCTAAGATAGCCTATCCACCTCCTTTGTAGTATTGCGATTCGCTCTAATAGTTCCCCCTGACTGAAATGGTCGCCCCTAGCTCAGTCGAGCCCTGTAGCTAGATTAGGCAAGGCGGCCTTCCTTGTTGATCGGATATGGCAAAGGGTAGGAAGCAGGATGGGAAACAGGGATATGCTGTGCATCTCGGCAAGCAGTCTGTTCCCGCATGTTCTACAGGATGGGATCATGGATGCATACAACACGAACATGTCAGAAAATATACTGTGCTCTACTCGTATGTGAAGTCTAACCCGCATATCAGAGACTTTCTCATAATGACCAACCGTTCGCTACACACAACCCCAGGACAGTAATCTAACTTAGGACACGGGAGAAGGTGGTAACTTAATGTCACACCCGCCACACAGACCCCTTTGTTTCCTCGCCGTCGACGCCCCCCCGCTAACCGCCATAGCAGCTATCGGCCCATCATCATCCCCCGGCCTGAACGCCCAATCACAACCAATGCAATTGTCGTGGGACTCTTTTTTGGCTTTGTGGAGGCGGAGTACATGCACATCGGAGCTCTGACAAGGTCGGCTCCTGCAGGGCTCAGGTGGCTCGATACGAGCGAGTGGCAGCCAAACGGCGGGGAGAAAAGCAAGTCTTTGCTACTACAACATCGACGGCGTCAGGACGCCCCAGAACTAACCAATTTGACGGCGGCCTACTCATCTCGACAACGACGCCCCAAAATGGGTTCCTGCGCCAAGAATAGATGGGGTAGAGAGACGAGCACGGCCTTCCGGTTTCAAGAACATGGATGAGAATATAATGCGTCCATGATGCCCAGCAGATCCAACAGTTGATTCATCAGAACACGCCTCATCACTCCCTCTCACACTCCTTTCGATCTAACCCTCCCTCACTCTCACTATCCAACACTCTTTTCTCGCATCTGATACTCACCACGATCACTCGACCAACATGCGCGTGTCTATTCTTGCCGCCGCCCTCGCGGCTACTCCCATCCTCGCCTACCCTGGCATGAAGAGCACCCTTTCCGAGATCCGTTCCCGCGCGGACCAAGACGGGAATGGTGCTGACGATGGTGACTCTAACGAGCTCCTCGGTGACCTCGCTACCCTCGACGATTCACAGCTCACCACTGTTGGCAAGAGCGTCAAGCAACTCCTCACCGGCTTCGATACGCCTGAGAGCGACGAAATCTACTCCACCTCTGCACGGGGCGGAAACCTCGCCTCCAAGGGCTCCGCAGCCTGCGCTGCTGATACGTGCTGCATCTGGAAGTACATCGCCAACGACCTCCAAGCCGTCTTCAAGGGAAGATCTGGCCGTTGCACCGACTTCGCCCGCGCCGCTATTCGGTTGGGATTCCACGATGCTGGCGGTTGGTCCAAGACCACCGGCACCCTTGGCGGCGCTGACGGCTCTATCATTCTCTCTTCCGATGAAATGACCCGTGGAGAGAACAGGGGTCTTGAGGAGATTGTTGCGCAAACCAAGGTTTGGTTCAACCAGTACAAGCAGTATGGCATCGGTATGGCCGACCTCATCCAGTTCTCCGCCAGCGTGGCCACCGTTGTGTAAGTCGTCCCATAACATAATCTACACATATGATATCGCCTGCTAACAAACCACAAGGTGCCCTCTTGGACCTCGTATCCGCACCTACGTCGGCCGTAAAGACTCTTCTGCTCCCTGCCCTAACGACCTCCTTCCTCCTGTTACTGGGTCCGCCGACTTCTTGATCGAGCTTTTTGAGAACAAGACGATCAAGCCTCACGGTCTCACTGCACTCATCGGCGCTCACACCACCAGTCAGCAGCGTTTCGTCGACCCCAGCCGCACCGGCGACCCTCAGGACAGCTCCCCCGGTGTCTGGGACGTCAGGTTCTACAAGGAGACCCTCGGATCCGCTCCCGCCCGTGTCTTCAAGTTCGCCAGCGACGTCGTGCTATCCCAGGACCCTCGCATCAGCACTGAGTTCCAGGCCTTTGCCGGTCAGGGCGGACAGACCCACTGGAACGGGGACTATGCCCGCGAGTACATCCGCCTCTCGCTCCTCGGCGTTTACAACATCAACGACCTGACGGAGTGCACCAAGGCCCTGCCCGCTCGCACTGCCAGCACCTTCGTCGCTCCCGATCAGGCCGCCCTCGACAAGTGGCTTGCCACCAAGGACCGTGTTGCCAAGATTGCCGACGAGCTCCGAAACGGAGGCAACATTAGCAGTCTCATCACCTCCGTAATGGGGTGGCTGAAGGGCATCTTTAGTCTCAAGTGGTAGTGGTGAACTACTACTGCTCACGGTTTTGTTTCTTGTCATTTTTTCATGGGATGGGCATATAGAGGTGTATGGACTTCATTTTATACCTAAAATCTGCCCCAATCGGGTGACAGTAGATACGTCATGTAATGGCTATATTAATTTTACACTTCGCCAAAGTCTTAGTGTCTGATGTGTCACCAGTAAGACTTTACCTCGTACCCACATTCCGAACTTTTCTATGAATACGATGCCGCTTCGTCTCTTGAAGGATCATGGTTTGCTTCTGCACTTTGACCAAGATCTTGGACTCCACATGGCCTGTTAAACTTGGCAGAGGTCGCAGTATGGAAAAGGTTGTTCAAACAGTTCGTCATTGCGCGTTGCGCACTACCAATTTACAGCCAAGTTACTCAACTTCCATAGCCGCCCCATACATGGCTAGCGATGCAACTTTTTGATCTGGAGGAGGTAACGTCCAATGAAATGGCAACTTGAATGCAATTCATCGGGTTATGCATGCCCTTAGCTTACGGTGATCCTCCCGAGACAGTAACACGAAGAGCGGCAGGCAGCCATATTAGATGCTGACATGCAGTGGCAAGGGGCTCTTGGTGGCAGGGCTGACTCCGTGTCCGTGTCCGTGTAGGATTTGGCATAAGCATCACGAACCTACTATATGTGGACGGCGCGCTCTCCGCGTGCTCAAGTCTTTCGGTCAAGTTTCCATTTGCCTTTTTGTTGCGTTGAACGCGGTTTCCTTCGACATGTCGTAAAAGGTCGTCTACAGCTCCCTCCAAAGGGACGTGTCCGAGGAGGACCAAGCCTCCACCGACAAGACCGTCCCACAGAGTGAACAGATACCTCCAGGCAGGCAGCAACACTACGCTGGCACCACTGCAGAGCGAATGTTTAGTCTCAGAGACTTCAAGTTTCTCAAGATATACATCGCTTGTATCACGGTCTGCTTCCTTGCCGCTGTCGCGGCAGTCATCTGGGCATACCAAGGACCACAGGTCGGGAACAGATTCTCTGCCAGACGTGTCTTCCGGACCCCAGACTCCTTGAGAGTCGATCAGTTGTATTCCGGTCTGTCGCTGTCGTTGTTACTCGCACCGGCGGGAATGCTGGTGCAGTGGATTATGCACGACTTTCGGCATCTACGCTTGTTCGCCATTGCGGCTCAACGGCCCGTTCTGTTGGCAGATCTGAACAAGATTGGAGACGATTCCAGCGCTTGGACGTTGAAAATCATGGGTCAGTACTCGTGGTGGTATGCTGTCATGCAAGCAGCGCTCATCCTCATCCGCACGGCGATTGTGCCAGTCGGGACACTGATGCTCACGACCGGAGCAATCCAACAGAACGTCGAGGGCTCGGGTGTTGTTGGTCTGCCTATTATCCCCTCAATCGACGAACAATTCACTGTCACACGAATGGCCAACGCGATGGGATGGAACGGCGACGGAAACTTTTCCCAGACACTGGACGAGAACGACAACTTCCTCTCGCAGGCAGTCTATACCTTCGTTGGCAATTTAGTCAGCCAAAGCGCCCTCGTAGACGTCTTCTCTGGGTCCATCGGCCCAATCCCAACGCATAATCTCACATTCAACATCAACACGACTTATCATGGGCTTGTTCTCTATCGTTGGAACGCCAACTGCGAAGGCGCACCTGAGGTTGCCTACGCTGCTTCGCCCAACGGGTCCAACACAACATACACCTTTACCCTCCCAGACTTCAGCAACCAGATCATCGAGGTTGCGGACAAAAAGAGAGAGTCGCAGAGCCTTCGCCTTTGGAACAGCGCAGGCAACACTACCATCAACGGTATCCCTACCGGCGGAACCACCTACTTCATCTCGGCCGGGCCATCATCGTCCCTAAAGGCCGGTACTCTCGCCAATGATACCAGCCTAACCAAGACCGCTGAGGGGCACCGGATTTCCCGTAGTAAATGCACACCCGAGTTCTCCTGGGAAGTTGGCAAATGCACCTTCAACGGCACGCTCATGACAGAGTGCCACCCCGAACCGAACACCAACACGACCGGCCTTGACATCATAGCCCTAGACGCATTGCAGAGCTACATGACAGCCATTCCTTGGTGGATTCTCATCCAGAGGCTTGCCATTGTCGACAAAACCATCGACACGTTGTATTCGATCCCGACCTCGCGTGATCTGGGTCACTTCTTCGGCAATATCGCTCAGTCCATCGCCGCCATCTCCACGGCAGGGTATTTTGGTACGGCGACGGTGCCAACGGTAGTGAGTGTTCAGGAGGACGTGTACATCATTCGTACCGTCGTGTTGTGGGTGGTACTGGGCATGCTGGCGATCGTGGTTGTCACGAGTTGTCTCGATATCTGGAGAAGCAAATCGCGTGGCTTACCCTTCCGGGCAGCATCATTTCTGGCCATTGCGAACGCTGTCAGGGGGCCTTGGTGGGATCAGGCACTCTACGGCAGCTGCGCCGCTGACGAAGTGACGATGGAGAAGCAAAGCTCGGCGGCGGTCATGTTCGGGGTAGACGTGAACAACCCGCACCACGTCGGGCTGCTACCAGCCGTGCTGCCGATTCAGAAGAATAGACCTTACTTTGGTATCGGAAAACGAAAAGAGAGCTAGGGATTATAAGATCTACTTTGTACGAGACAGTACTTTTCTGCACTTGGAGTCGGGTATCCCGTAGTATATACTCCTCCCTCGCAAGCCATACTCACCTGCCATTGTCGCAAAGAGGACTTTCTTTCTCCGAGGAAGACGTCAGTGCATAACCAAATCCGGTCTCGGACCTCAGTCGCGAACTTCCCCCAGAGGGATGTTCATTCCGTGTCTTCCTTTGTATTGCGATGCCTCGGCAGTTTTCCACCCGCCGCGTTGCAAAAGACTCTCGTCTTCCAGTCGGAAGACCTCGACCTTTAGTGGTCGGCAGCACTTGATCATCTCCTCCTCGCTGTCCTCTCCGAAACCCCAAAGCGACAGGTCGCCACCGGGGCAAGTGCCTGTAGCAGCACGTCAATCAACCCGAAACAGGGGAAAGCGCACAACGAAGCAACAAGACTCACTCAATGCCATCAGCAAGTCCTGCTCCGCCAGAAACTCGATGTGGTCTCCGGGCTGCGCCGGACAAGGGTTCATGAAATACCGCCCCTTCTCGTCCAGCCCCGTGACCTGAAAAAGATTGATCACATCATGGACGTCGCTCTCGTTCAGTCCGTAAGGGATCACCGCACGGGTCAAGTTAGAATGGCATTGGAAATCGTAGCTGCCGCCACTGAGGACCGTGTTGATGTACGGGTCGCAGCGTGTGCCTAGGAGATCATGCACGCGCCCCCCATGCTCGTCCTCGCCGTACCAGTCCAGTGTGTCCTTGATGATGGTCGCCAGAGGCCGCATGTAGGGCAGATTCGACCACAGCCGGTCACCGGTCGAGACGTGGCTCGCGTGTAACTGCTTCGTACGACTCGCCCAGAAGCGCTCACGGGGGTTGTGTGCGTTCCAGATGTTCAGATCGCCTGGCGCGGACGTAAGTTCTCGATACTGACAGGCGGGCTAAGGATTCATCCCGGTGCACCTACCGACTTGAGGGCCTTCCGGGGTGCTGATCCTCACGATGGAACCTGCCGGAGCTCTCCATGCCCTTCCGGAACGAATCGGCAGCGTGAACTCTTGGAGCAGAACACGAGGGGCTTTCTGTGCAGAGTTGTAGAGCGCTCTGTCAACCGTGAGCACGGAACCGGCAGTCGGGAGATAAGCTGGAACCGGCTTCGGGATCGGCTTCCGATCCCTGAGACGCTGGGCGGGGTCGAAGTTGGCGGTGGACATTATTGGATCGATTCGACGGCGGCTGTGCGTAGGACAGATTGCGAAATGAAGCGAACGATGGGATGACACTGTCACTTGACCGACGATGAGGCATATGAGTCGATGGGCATGTCGACGGAGTCAGGGAATCGCCCGAACCCCGCTTGAAGCCTTACGTAAAGGCAGACCACCAGATGGACACAATGCAAGAATCCCCGAGAATGAGGTGGCGCCGATGCCGCTCTTCCACAATCTCCACCCTCCTCGTAGTGTCTGTCGTGATTGACTCTGACGGGCGAATGTTACGACCTCGAATCTTTGTGGTGTGTTGGTAGATCAGCATAGTGTGTTCCCCCGTGATAGATAGCAATAATTCTAATCCATAGACTTCTTTGATGCGACGAAAGGGCTGTTCGTTCGTTATGATACTTAGTTGACTCGCCCGATTCGAGAGACAACAAGAACAAAAACTATGTGATCGAGATATGACTCAGAGATTTGCCTCGTGGCGGAATCGAACCGCCGATCTTCTCATAACACTAGGTACTAGTGAGACGCTATACCACTTAGCCAACAAGGCGTTATTTAATTGGATGATGGGGTGGGCGGATAACTCTAGTAAGAATGTTTCTACTCCGGGGCTCCAACAACAGCTAACAAAGCATGGGATGTTATATGTCAGGACTGCTCAAGAACACAAGAGATAGGGACGGCGGGGCGGGTCACGACCGTAGTGTATGAGCACAATTCGGTACAGAGATGGATTTAATGCACCTATTCCCATCAAGACATATCAAATTTGGTATGGTCAGCAATGTACTGAATGGGCAGCTCCAATGGATCTCGAATGGTCTCCAAAAACCTGGCAAAGATTTACTAATGTCTTGGTGGGCTTACGGTCCGGTGGAAACGAAGGCTAAGCAAAGCAGCATCTGAGTTTTCTCTAGAACATTTTGAACAGCCGGCGGAAGGCATGTTTTCATAAGTCTATGCTTTTGAGCACCCGTATTTCATTTCCGAGAATAGCAAGTTCATGGTTAGTATGTGGTAACACCTTGATCGATTCATTAATCAGGACCTCGAGAGATCCAGTCTTGACGATGAATTGAAGCCAATCCCGATTGAAGTGTATGGTTCAACTGGGTTAACATCAACGTACCAGGATCCTTTCCTCAAACATTTGCTAATACTTTGCAAGTCCTCGGGACACCCTCTCCGTACCATCACCTTCCCATGGAGACCTTGTTGTTGCCGTGTCATGATGCTTAGTGCGTGATAGAATTCTTCAGCTCAATGCATTAGTAAAGAGGCACCAATGACAAGAACGGAGAACGTCTCCAAGACTCCGTAAATCTATAACACATCCAAGTAGAACATTATGCCTGTGCTAGCTTCATGGCTCCAACGAGGCCCGAGCCAGGACTGCTAACAAAAGAAGGCCTCAGACTCAACAGGCAAAGGCATGACTTTGGCCATCGGGTGAATTTTCGCTGATTGAAGATGAATGTGATCACCCTGTTCTGTCTAGGAAAGTATGTTTGGACACAGAGGTGAGAGTCCGTACCATCCTCGCAAGGCCATCACGACCAATACAGCACCGGACCAGGCGCACTACGATGCGCTATGAATAGATTCGGTCTGGCCATCGGTTCCGGCGGCAACGGCGCGTCTCCTAGCCTCGTTCCATTGTGCTTATTGCTCATTCATGTGAAACCCCAGCTTTCGCTGTCCTAGATACGATGCTACTCTTTTGAATTGCACTCCGTTGACAATGCCACTCTTATAGCCAGACGTAACCTGGTGCTGTGCAACTGTAGACTATGATTATTATTGACACTTCTGAAACGAAATAAATTAAGTCACAATATTGTTGGCCGGCAACGTACGAACCACTCGTAAATACTGGGGGGTTAGAGAGGGCAGCGGCCTCTCAGCCCACAGTGCAAGGCTCTCTCTCGGCCGGGATGTGATCATCGGACCTCACGAGTCACCTGGGAACCTGCAGCTCTGCAGACCCCTTCTCCAGTTCCCGTTACCCACAGCAAAGGGTTGTCTGATTGCTGCGTAGTTCCGGAAGCATTGTGCGAGCGTCTCGGCAGTCGTCCGTAGTTAATTTAGGTCCAGGCTTGGCCATATGAAGCGGGGGATATATCCTCAGCCTCGGGAAATGAGTCAAACGTCGTCGTCCCCAGTTCGGAACATTTACCCATGCAAAAGCCAATCGCGGCGCCAACGCCCTTCTTCGCTGATGTCCGTGTTAGAGGAACCCCATCAGATGGGTTTCGGGGGATTCTTTGGGCGAGATATTCGACGATGGCTTGTTTCGGGCCGACTGGTTATTGACGAGAGAGCCACGTCCACCCCTAAAACCTTGACTAAGAAAGCACAAACAGCATCCTTTTTGGTATGGCGATCTGCTCGTACACAATTCTCGTCAACACATCGTGCCCAGGATCAACCACCTTCCTTTTTCGACGGTACCCTGGTAGCCTCCCGACATGGGCTTTGGTCCAGACTCGCTGGGCAAAGGTCGTCCTTCCTGGGATCTGACGCTCAGCCCGCCCAAGCAAGGGTTACCATGTCCTCCGACACACGCCTGCACGGCATATCCTACCAAGGCGCAGCGACGGCGTTTTAGTCGCATTTAGGCACAGATAGGGGGACCGTCACAAGGACGAGCGGCAGAACAGACACGCATTCTGGGGTGCCCATTGACTGTTCGGTCTGCGCGGTTGGCGGGCTGGGATGGGTTTCTTTTAGCCGTTTATTTTATTTTCTTTCTTTTCGCGTGGAGTCTTGATAGGACAAAGCCTGCGGTGTCCGTTGACGATCGACCTCCAAAGCTTCCCATGTTAGTCCGCCGGTCAAGTCTTTCAAGGCAGAGAGGGCCGTCCGGGTGGTACGGGTGGGTTGTTGAAGCCTATCGACGGACGACGAATCGCGCGATCTGGACTCCGCACGCCTATCGGGAGGGTCGAGAGTCCAGACTGTATTCCAAAACGGGAACACCGTTTTCCATCATTCGCTGCAAGTTTCGTCGGGTACACGTGGGGGTGGGACTGTCGCACCCGGCGCTGGTAGGACTTTTTGCTAAGCCTGCCTGCGCCAGGCCGGTAAGGTGGACTGAAGACTGTTTCGGCTTAAGACGATGAATAGGGACCCTGACAGTGCCATTGCGGAGAGTGCCTCTTGCTCGTTCACCTCAAGAGACCGGATGGCAGAGCCGGTCCAACGCGTAACACGGCACCGCTTGGGTAGCATTGTCTTTCCTGTTAGTCACTCTGCGGTATCGTTCTTCGCCATGCGCGTGACGTGTCGTATGATTCCAGCACCTGCACCTGAACATGAGGGCGGGCGAAGAGGGCCCGGAGAGAGAGGGAGAGAGAGCCAGGAGGTCCATCAAACGAATCCATGGTGCGGCAACGGGACAAGAGCTTCGGCAGTTGGACACATCACGCTACATTATCGGTAGGGACCGGAAAGGAACCAGCTCCGGCGCGCCTGATTGGCTTGGGAGGCCAAGCCCCGTCGTGAGGACTGCATTAGTGAAGGTTGTTCTGGCAGATACCGGGCCTGTACGGCCACAAGAGATGAGCGGAGCTGGGTCCGAACTAGCAAGGCGAGAAAGCGAAAAAGGTCAGGAGTGTGTTCCGTCGAGGTCAGGGGGGAGAGAGACCAATGACTAGCACCCTGGCCGTCGTCGTGCTGCCTACCACACCTATAAGAATCTCACGCACTCAAAGTGAAACTGAACTCGCCCATTCCGGCATACCGAGATCCTTGGAACAGTTCAGCATCTGGCCAGTGCCCTCCTATTTTTTTTTCGCATCCATTCATCCGATCACTGACCGGGTCAGGCCCAGGGGCCACGATGTCGACATCGCGACAATAGGGCCTGGGGCGGCGTCTAGCTCGCTTAGAGGGTTGCATTGATGAAGAGCCCACGCTCATTCAGCCGCCGCACCTATGTACATAGTATGCGCGTGCGGGTCATGGGCTGTGAGTGTGTGTGAGTGTGCTGCGACGAGACAAACGTTGCGCGAGTCGGGTCAATGGCTATACACCCCCCTCCCTCGCGGCATCCTCGCCGTGGGCTAGACCGTTTTCCACCCTCGCTGCTATCATACCGTGTAGGGGTTTCCGATAATAGAGTCACATGAGACCTGGCTGCGGACTACCCGGCAACCACTGTCTACGTGTAAGTCTCCGAGCATCGTCCTGAACCCGCGTGTCAACGTTCACGGCGAGTGAGCGAGCGAGATGGCCGGACTGAGGAATCCCCGCCGTGCCTTACCCTCGGCTATGGTGGGATGGATGGACGGTGTACATGAAGCTAGCTGTCTCGATGGTCTGATGATGGCGGAACGAGGCGGTGCTAACGAGGTCACTTTGTGAGGTAACAGCATGCCCGTCATATTTCTTTGGCTGTGTTGGATGTCAGCACCAGATAGCAAGGGCGTCCGTCCAAAACGGAGCAACAATCTCTTACAAGCGAGCCATGAAGCTTAGGACCCCAGAGCTCTGGGAGGAATATCTAATAGAGTGTACCCTCGCATCCAGACATTGACGGACACAATTATAGACACCAGACGAGGATAGCCTCCCTTCCATTCCCGTAAAGAAAGCAGCCCTTCCTGGTGATGGAGTCGTAGAGATCCACTCGTCTTATACGAGGGAATGTGAGGGCGCGCGTGTTGAACGGTAGTTGCCGCCCATCAGTCCGTAGTCCCTCATTATAGTAGGTAGAGCAAAGGGTAGTGATCGCCAAGAAAGTTAGGTATGTCGTATTAGTAACGAGGCATTTTGAACCGGTGCGCCCAATGGGAGCCGCAGAGTCGAAAAACGCCTGCCTGCAGGAATTTACACTTTTCCGCCTCTTCTCACAGGTTGGACTGGCGAGTGAGCTGGTGTCGATTTTTAGAAAAGAGAGCGCCGGTGATAGATTGTGCATAGGGCTATTCTCATCGGCCCGAGGTCGCACCAAATAAAGCATCCGAAACGAAAAGCCGCATAGCCTCACCACCACGTTTCTCACAACCGTAGGGGCTATGGTGCCTGAGATGGGAACAAAAAGGACTCGCCGATAGGGGGAGGGGTGGGTTGGTTTTTGCCCCCCTCCTCCCCCAGGACCAGATCGTAGGTCAAAGGGCCAAGTGGAATTGACGGGAAATGCAGCCCTAGAGGGGCGGCAGTCAACACCACGGCACTTATGGGTTAGTTTGGGTTGGGGTCACCTTCCAACCTAGCTAAAAGTAGCAAGCGTATGTTGCCCTGTTGCGGGAACGTCAAACAACAAAATACAAAAGAGGCTATCCAAAAGAGTGCCTACATGCATGTAAGGTATGCTGATTGCTGCTGGCGATAATAGGTTGTATTCGAACGATAATAGAGTACTACATAGTATGCAGGTTGTGTTTCTGAAACGCAATCAATTTGTTCTAGAATCCTATTAATAGTGGCGGCATCCCTGAGCGTCCCGGGAAGCCCTTGGATGGGAAATGGACGGGCAAAGCAAAAGCGCATTCCAGCCCCAGCAACGAGAGTGGACATGATGAACAGCAAAAAGGCGGAGAGAGAGTCAAGGGACTGAAGCTAAAAGTCAAAGCCAAGACCAGAGAGAGAGAGCCAAACAAAATCTCTCTCACACTCTCTCTCTTTGGAGGAGAGGAGAGAGGCGCAAATGAGCACCCCTGGACAGTGTTCCGGGTCTGCCCCTGGACGTCGCAGAGCCCTCTCTAGACGGTGGACGTAACGGATTTGAGCGAACAGGGCACCCGGGCGCCGTCAATTAAGGTAGTCTTGGTTAGTAATTATGCGACTCCTGGGCGCGCGGGCGCGCAGGTTCTGGAACTTCTGCGAGCATGTACTGGAATCGGAGTAAAGTGGCCGCATTACCCGTCCATCCCGGGGATTGGGCAGACTTCGCAGAACAGGTCTCAGCTAAAGGTGGAGAGAGTGAGAAAGACAAGAGAGAGAGGGGGAGAGAGAGAGAATTACCTGGAATGGGCGGTTTGGCCTCTGGGCTTTTCTGGCCACTGTCTCTGGCAGCGCACAAAGGTTGCGCTGGGCCTTCTTTGTTCCTTGACCGTCTCAAACTCCACATAGACAGCCCGGCAAGCAAAAAAAGGGGACTGGTGCTGCTGGTGCCAGTACTACCATTACCAGTACCAGTACCAGTACCAGTACCAATACCAGACCAGACCAGACCACCAAGGAAGAAAAGGAAGACGAGGAAGAAGGTGCCACAAAGATGGACATGAAGGCCGTACCCACAGTCGAGGGACCGTAAGATCTCCACAGTCCTCGGTCCAGCCAAGCGCCCCCCGTCCCCAAATCTCTACCAGAGCCATGGGGAGCCGTGGAACAACCCAGAGAGTGGATGGCCATGGAGTAATATGTACATCACTGCGCAACCTTGCAAGGCAAGGTACATGCGCCTTACGAATACTACCTGCCGCAGTACCCTTTCTTTGCCTGGGAGGAGGGGACGGGGAACGGGGGGAGGGGGGTGTTCGGTGGACGATGGTGATGGGATGGATGGGAGTGTATGCTGTGTAACTGCAGGACCAGACCATGCCATGTTATTTGTTCCCTCTATTGGGGGGGGGTTTTTTTTTTGGACGGGATAGGACAGGACAGACCAGACCAGAACAGTCCAGTCCCCTTGCCCTGGCTTGCCCTGGCTTGCCTTGCCTTGCCTTTGCCCTTCCCGTAGATGCCGTGGGATGAGATAAAGACCTGTCGAGATCCCCTCCACACTCGATCCTCTCTCATCCGTGTCTGTCACAGCCTTTTCTCGTGCATCTGACTTGTCTGGAACATCTTGTTGCATGCTCAAACCTCTCCTCTCTCGACCTCGTCACTCCCCTCTTTGAGACGGTTCCCCCGGTTATTTCTCTTTAGCAGACTACGGCTAAAGAACCCTACGCTCCAGGACGCAACAATCATTCTTCATAGAACCAACCCGGGACAGGAATCCCATCTCCAGGAAGAAGAAGATTACAAATCTCGACAATAATTAGAAACACAAATCCAACTAACTCACCCACCCCTTCTACACAGCTATTAGTAGTCCACCACGACTTTGTCGAACAATCAACCCGCGCCATATACAGATACACACACACACGCACACCCACCCGCCTGACCCTTTTTCTTTTTGCCTTTGACGATACTTGAACATCGTCAACTGCAAAACAAACAAACAGACAAAAAAAAAAAACACTAATAATCCTTCACCACGGCTTCTCCAGCGATCGCCATCATGGGTTCCACGAGTGGACCCCTCCGCCCCCGAGCGTCGTCCAACTTCATGGGCCTCCGCGCCACCGGGTTCCCGCCCTCGATGACGCCGCAGGAGAAGCACCTCTTCTCGGAGCGCGTCAACTCGGCGACGACGCGGCTCTCGAGCACCATGGCCGCCAGCGAGACCGCCGAGGGCTACATCTTTGTCGTCTACTTCCACAAGACCGCCGCCGCCAACGCCCTCGCCCTGTTGCGGGCCGCCGACATCCGAGTCAGAGGCTACGAGATCCAGTTTTCCTGGCACTGAACTCTCCGGTCTCTTGGTCTTTCTCTTCGACTCTCGTCTCTCTCCATCTCACACAGACACACACACACACACACACACACGCTCTCTCCGTCTGTCCGGTCAGTGTGCCGAAAGCCTACTTTACGATTCATCGTTGCTCGGGCCTGGGCTGGGCTGGACTGGACTGGACTGGACTGGACTGGACTGGACCGCACTGGACTGCAACGGACCTTGCTCTTACGGACTTTTTGTGGCCTGTTGTCTCGACTCGTCACTTGCTCGCTTCCATGTCCGATATGCACAACTTGCCGTCCTGCGACCGGTCAGACTCGCTGCCATCTCGATTTGGCGCTGACATGAGGGTTGATCCTTTCTCTTTTCTCTCCTGTCTCTCGTCATCCCTTGCTTCCGCACGGCCAGCCAGACAAGTTACAACC
>JASUDE010000568.1:0-28763 GCA_034509685.1 Colletotrichum cereale | reverse complement strand
ACTTCACGAGACGCTGGTGCGATACCCCGAGTCTATCGCAGCCCAGCTATTTCCTGTCAGATCCGGAACGGCTGCCAGGAGGGCTGTGTCAATTATTAGCTAGGTTTATAGTTACATCCTCTTCTTCCCTATAGGCGCTAGTTATATTATATATGCTAGATTATATAAAGCACACTTTAGTACTAGCCTAAATACTTATTAATTATCTTAATAGTTACTTTAGTATCCTCTCTTTCACCTATATTATTAACTAAATAACTTAAGAAGCCCTTAAGTATATTAATTTTACTATTAACTATCTTACTTAACTATAAGTTATTAGGTAAGTCTATATAGAGAATAATGAGAAAGGAGCGGGGCTATTACCTATAAGGATATAAGGGAAAATAACTAGGAAAACTATACCTACCCTACGTAGTTATAAGAGGCTGTAAACTATCTTAATTAATAGATAAAGTAAATAATAGACCTAACCCGTAAGAAATATCTAAAAAGAAAGAAGATTTATAAAGATATTTATAAAAGAAAGAATTTATACTCTTTAGGAGCTAGAAAATAAGATATTATAGAAATAACTATATATATTTTCTTTTAATAAGTAACTACTAGTAATAATAATAGTAGTAATAGTTAAGATACTAATAAAGGGTGTTAATTCCCCCTCCCCCTTCCTCCTACTTTTATAGTAGCTATTCTAAAGGGTTTTTATCTACCTATATCTTCCTCTCTTAGTTCCTAGTGTTCTAGCCCTTTTATAGGCAGCTAGATATCCTACTCTATTATAATCGTCTTATTAAACTACTCCCTAAGCCCTCTTAAGAGTAGTTTAATACTAAGTCCTAAGTATAAAAAACTATTATAAGAAGAAATAAAAGAAAAAAAGGAAATATAAAAAGAAAAAAAGAAAAGAAAAAGGAAAGATAAGTCTAAAAAGTATAATAACTATTACTTATATTTATAATCCTATTACTAAAGGTAAGCTAGTCCTTTTAGTTTTAAAATCTTATTTTTTAGACTATATCTCTTATTCTATTAAGTTTTATCCTCCTAGGCGTTATTAGCTTTATCCTATTAAAGTCCTTAGTAAAGCTAAAACTATCCTCCTTATAAAGGTAGGTATAAAAAGCTATAATAAGATACCTTAGGTAGTATATTATCCTCTATTTACTTCTAGTAATTAACTTACTATTAGACGTATTATTTCTATATATATTTATAAATATTAAGAGGATTTAGTATATTAGTATACTTAGGCTATATAGTAATATTTACTAAGATAAAGGTATTATCTATATTACTTATATTTATATTAAGAGTATTCCTAATAATAGTTAGGTTACTTATTTCTATCTATAAGTAGCTAAACTAAAGCTTATTAAGTAATCTTTCTAAAGCGTTAGAGAAAAGTAAATCTATATTAATATTATCTAGATAAGTTTATAAATTACCTTTTTAATCCTTATTATTAGTTTATAGAGGCGTAGTTAACTTTATAAGTAGAAGTAGCTTTAGAACTAAAGGCGTAAGTAACTATAAAGGAATACTAAGAGGGTTAAAAAGAAAAGAAGAGTTACTCTTAAAGAGTTATTAAGGAATATTAGTATTATGTAATAGAGGGTTACTATATACTACTAAATAGTTATAAAACTTAGAAGTAATAGCTAATATAATTCTTAAAGTAATAGGTATATAGTTAGGTTTCTTATAGACCTTATTAAGCTAGTAGAAGGTAGTATACTTTATAGAAAAAACGTTAAGGTAAAAGAAAGTCTAGATCTATTTAGTATACTAAAGCCTATATATATATCTATTATACTGTTATATAGTATTAATAATATAAAAGCTAAAAGTAATAATATTAAGAAGATTTATAGGCGCCTTTATAAAGTAATACTAGTACTATAAATCTTTAATTACGTCTATAAATAATTAATTATATTAATAAGTTTAATTAGAGTTAGTAAAATAGACCCTTCCTTAGATTTAATTAACTACTAGGGTAGCCTAATATTAATTACTATAATTAGGTAAGAATACTACTATATTAATATTATAAAGTGTCTATTTACCTACTTAAAGCTAGTTAATAGTATTAGCTATAATAGTATTACTAAGTCTTTATCTTATTCCTATATAAGTTATATAGATATTATAAGCTATATTCTTTATACCTAAGTTAATAAGGGTGTAAATATTATCCTTATCTAAGTTTAGCTTCCTTTATAAAGTACTAGCTATATTATATAAACCTATATAATTCCTTATAAGGCTAGTATATACTATACTATTATTATAAAAGGAATTCTTTTTCTATATTATTTATTTAAATAGTAAATAGACTAAAAGTAAAGCTTATATCCCTCTTATAAATACTATAGAGAGGCTAAAGCTAGAGAAGGGTTATTAGGTTATAGGTTTCCTTAAAGTTTCTTTAGTAAGTAGTTATTAAAGCTATTAGCTATAAGAAAATATAAAACTAAATAGTTAAAAGGGGCTAAGTAAAAGGAGTTCTTAGTATAAGTTAAGCTATTTTTTAAATACATATTATATCTATAAATAATTTATTTCTCCTTTATAATAAGACCTTAAATTACTTTACTATATATAGTAGGATTCTAAATTATAGCTTTTATATTAAATTTAAAGGGGTAATAAGTTACTAAGGGATAAATATGGAGTTATTAAGATTACTATAGTACTACTTACGCTAGTATTAATAGAACTAGTATATCTTAGGCTAATAGAATAAGAGTTAAGGCTTATTAGGCTACTAAGGCTATACTATAGGATAGTTAGGATTATTAATAGAATCTATAAACCCTTTATCTTAGTTTTCTTATAGAGGGGTATTTATATCTATTAGGTCTAGCTTATTAGGTTTAAAGAATATTCCTTATAGTAATTTATTTTCTTTTACCTTTTTCTTATTATTTAGAAGCTTTTATATATTAGTAATATAGCCTACTTCCTACTAGTCTTTATTAACGCGTTAATAGTTAAGCTAGATCTATTTAGCTTTAGGGATATCCTTATTTATAAAATTCTCTAAAAGCCTATTAAGCTAATTCTCTTTTTACTAAAGAAAAGGGATAGTAAGTAGCTTTAGAGACCTTATAAGAATAAAGTTATATACTTAGTTAAAGAAATAAACCCCTAAGGTCTAAGTAGGGGTATTAGAAAAGCCTATATTAATAATAAAAAGCTAGTAAATAATAATTTTATATATAGAAGATAAAATATTATTATAGAACTATAATACTCCTCTAATTAAGGTAGTAAGCCTTTTTTTTACTTCTTCTTTTTACTATTAGTTATTATAAAACTAAGACTAGCTAAGTCTTTAGTTAATTACTAAACCTAAATAAATCTACTTCTTATATATTTATATACTAAGGCTAAATATTATAATACTATAGTTCTCTATTAGTAAAAAATAAAGGTTTTCTATTAAGCTATTATTATTATAAAGACTTAAATTACCTATAATAGGCTAGGTAATAATAGAATAGGCTTAAGGTAAAGTATATATTAGGTAGAGTAGTCTTATATATATATCTATAAAGTATAAAGAGGTCTTTAACTTAAGAGCTTTAATAAGGTTAAACGTATTAGTATAAATATATTACTTTTAGGTAGAATATATTTACTTTATACAACCTTTTATAAAACTAAGCTAGTCCTTTATAAGCTCTTTTTAGGTAGTAAGGTTATTCTTACCTATCTAATAGCTTATATTAGATAAAGGTAGTATGCCTAGGTTTAACTAAAGAGGCTAGGGTAGACTATATATTTTAGTCTTAAGAATATTACGTTTATCTTTTTATAGTATATAGAAATAACTTTAGGTTAGTTAAAGTAGTTTTAGAAGGGTTAATTAGGTTATATTAATAAAAGAAATATTCTTTACTTTAAGTTATTATAGTCTTTTATTACCTTACTTACTATTAATAAGCGTAAGTAGTAATATTATAATAGCTTAGGTTTTTAGTTAGGAATTAGGTTAATTAGGTATAGTAGAAAATTTATAGACCTAGATAAATATTATAAAAGGCTAATTCCTATTACTATAGTAGTCTAAAGGGGAGGTAGAAGTTAGAAATTATTAAGGGAAAAAGTAAAGTTATAAGGTAATATAAAGAAAAGAAAAGGATTCCTTTATAGTTATAGAAACTAAAAGGCTAAAACCTTTAAATAAAACCTTAATAGGTAGAAGTAATAAGTATTTAGTAAATAGAAAGGAATAATAAAGAAGAAAAAGGCACCTTTTTAGTAAATATAAGTAAGATAAAGGTAAAGTAAGAAGCTTAAAAAAAAAGAAGAAATAACCTTTTAAAATAATCTACTAAATCCTAATTTATCTTAATTTAGCTTTTAAAAGCTAAATAGAGGTAGAAACTATTAACTTAGCTTTTTCTTTAACCTATTTCTTTTTTTTTACTTCTTTTTTTATATTTTACTATAAACCTTACCTTTTTTTTATAGTATAAATAAAAATATAGATAAATAAAAGAAGTAGTAACTTCTCTAAAATAAGTTTATAAATACCTTCTTCTTACTATAGTAGACTATAGCTTCCTTATTAGTAGCGTTAAGAATACTAATTACTTTTACTACTAATCTCTTCTAGCTTACTATATACTATAGCTTCTTAGTAATAATATAAGACTTATTCCCTTAACTAAGGAGAATAACACCCCTTTATACGTATTACTTTTAAATAATAAGCTTTAGGTAAGATTTATATATTATTTATTAGTTTTTAACTAGTATTAACTTATTATAGGCTAGCTATAAGCCTTATATAGTTACTTTCTAATATCCTTTAGAATAAATACTTTAAAGTAGCCTTTATCCCTTAAATATTTCCTAATAAAGAGCCTAATATAATAAGATTAGCGTTCTAGAAGTAATATATAGGACTAAATAACTTTATAAAGATATTCTAAAAAACTAAAGGTATTAGTAGTCTTTATTATTACGTCTTTATTTATTAAAACTCTATAAGTATTAATAGCGTCTAAATAACTAAGATATTTAAGAGTGTAGTAGTAGTATATAGCTTCTTTATCTAGGCCTATAAAGGTTATAATACTATACCTTATAGCTATTATAAAGAATAAGTATATACTACTAAAAACCTTAAGACTAGTAGTTAGATTTATAACCCTTACTTTAAGTATATATCTCTACTAAAAACCGTATCTACTAACTACTTCTACTATAAAACCTAAAATAAATATTCTTATAATATTAAGAGTATTTAAAAGGGAATTAATAGATAGGCGCTATAAATTAATATATAGGTGCTGCCTTTATATAGGCGCTACTATCTACCCCTCTAATTAGCTAGAAAAGATAATACATCCTTATAAAGGTAGTAAAGGTAAATACACTAATATTACGATTATACTATTATAAGCCCCTTATAAAGCCTATTTCTTATAGCTATAAAAAGCATCCCTATAGCCTAGTTTCTATAGCTTTTCTTACTCTTACTTCTAATTTAAGTTTTATAAAAGAATATATTTTAGCCTACTTATACTATAGTTTTATAAATAAGGTATAGTAGGAGGCTATAGTTTAGAAAGAGGCTTTACTTTAAGGGGAGGATTACTATAGGGGTAAATAGGGTAGTAGGTTAACTAAAGAACCCTATCTCTCTTACTATTAATAGATAAATTCTTATTATTAAAGAAGTATTATTATTAGCCCTTAATTAGTCTTAGTAACCTATTAATTAGTTTTAGTAACCTATAGGATAAGCTAAAGAATACTATTAAACTATTCTATAGTAGGCTAAAAAGGTTACTAAAACTATTTACTAAGGGAAGAGGGGCTACGCTTTAGAGAAAGTTATAAGAGAGTAGTCCTTTAGGTTACCTTTATTCCTTTAGAGAAATAGTAATTAAGGTATAGTATAGGCTTTATACTAAAGTAATTATTTATAAGAGGTTATATATTTTATAGTATATTAACTAAAAGCTTAGTAATAAGGTTACGCTACCCTTAAGGGTTACTAACTCTATAGAATTAGCTAACGCTAGGGTAACTACTTTTAGATAAAGGAGATAATAGCGCTAGGCTAAATAGTAGTAAGAGGCTATAATTAATTAATAGTTACTTATAGGTAATATAACTAGTAGTAAAAAGGTAATAAGGTTAAGGTTAGTGTAGTAGGTTATCTCTCTCTTAAGGTTTAAAAGCTATAATAGATAGGTAGTATAGTTATAGAAGGGATAAATAATATAAATAAATAGTAAAAGGGAGATAAAAAGAGTAAAATACTTTATATAAGTCTAGTAAAATTTAATAGTACTAATAATAATTTTCTAGCTAATTAGAGGGGTAGATAGTAGCGCCTATATAAAGGTAGCGCCTATATATTAATTTATAGTACCTATCTATTAATTCCTATTTAAAAGTAGTATAAGTATAATATTAAAATAAAAAGAAAGAAAAGAAAGAGTAGTAAATTTAATAGACAGCCTATACCTAATTTATAAATCCCTAAGGATATTACTATTTAAGGAATTAACTAATTTAAATTTAACTTACTTTATAAGGAGAAATACTTTACTTAGGCTATATAGTTTTACCCTAGTGTATCCTTCTATTATACCTACTATATTTTTTCCTTTTAGGCTTCTATTTAGTATACTATAGAGTAAATAGTTTTTTCTTTAGGTTATACGCTTACTCTTAAGGATTAAGAAGAATAGAAATAGAAATAGAACTAAAAGAATAGAAAGATTTATATAATCTAGAAAATAATATAGGAAATAGGTCTATAAGTAGAAATAGTAGTATTATAAACTTAATAAGAAATATATACTTTATCTCCTAATTAAATATATTATTATCTCTAGAGTTTAAAGTAAATAAATAATATAAACGTAATAAAGCTTAAAAATAAATAAAAGGGATAAGTGTATAAATATAAAGACCTTCCTTTAGAAATAAAAAGAAATTATATATTATTTAGTTCTTCTATTTTAATATATTTCTTACCTTTTTAAAAATCTATTTTAGAAATAATAACCTCTATTATATACTTCCTTATTCTTTTATATATTTCCTCTAAGTCTTTTAAGTATTACCTTAACTTTATAATTATTTTAGTAAATATATTATACTTATTTATTTCTCTAGGTAGTATAAGTTCTTTTTTATCTTCTTTAAAAGGATTATAATCCTCTAGGTAATAGCTAAAAGTAAGGAAAACTTTTATAAGTTCCTCTTCTAAATTAAGTCTATAAATATCTATATCTATAAGTTCTTAGTATTATTCTTAGGCTTTAATAAACTTTTATAACTACTTACTATTATATATTCTACTTATAATTCTATCTTTAGATAAAGTTACTAACCTATAAGAAGGTATATTAAAGGCATATAAGAAAATCCTAAAGGGACCTTACTATCTATAATTAAGCTTCTTAATAGAGGCCTTATTAATAGACCCCTTAACGTTAAAGGCTAAAATAAAGTCTCCTATTTCTAACCTTTCCTTACGCTAAGTATATATATATCATTTATTATAGTATTTTACTACTTTCTTATACTATATTTCTATTATTTATTAATCCTTTTTTTAATCTTTATTAACTTATAAGAAGGCCTTAAGCCTTATTTAGATTTCCTCCTCCTAAGTTATAACTAAGCCTTAGTCTAAGACTCTCTATATTAGGGTAAGCGTCTCTATTAAGGTAACTACTTTATAACTATAAAGAAGGTAAAAAGAAGTAAACCTAGTTAAAGTATAAACGCTAGTTTAGTTTATAGATAAAGTAGTAAGGAGATAAAGTTAAGGGTTAATTCTTTATCCTTATACCTATATAAATAAGGTATATATAATTAGCTAGTAGCCTATCTTAATAGCTTTATTTACTTTAGGGTTATATACTAAAGTAACTCTCCTGTTTAAGCTATATTTCTTATTAAATTTAATAATGTATGCTTTATTCTTAAGTCTTTTATTAATAAGTAATTCTCTATAGAGCCTATAGTAGTAAATAACCTCTTTTTAAATAAATTTAGTAACGTTTTTTAAAGTAGCTTTAATAAGCTACTTAGCCTCTAGCTACTTAGTAAGAAGGTCTTTTACTTTAATTAAATATTAATTATTAACTTACTATATATCTAGAGAGACTTAAGTAAAAGGGAGTCTTTTTAGTATAGTCTATATCCTTTAATTTTAGATTAATCTTCCTTTACGTTTCTAGTAGTCTAAGTAAGTCTAAATAGCTATTATAACTTTAGAGTAAAAACTATTTTATATATAGTAATCTATTAACCTCTTTACTACTACTTTCTTACCTTAATAACTACTCTCTTAATATACCTTTATAATAAGGACTCTTTTTTCTTTAGAATTATTAACTACTCTTCTTAATATAGGTCTATAAATAGTAAGTCTTATAAATAGAAGTTAGTCTTATATTAAGTAGCCTAAAGCGTTAATTTTAAACTTATAGAAGTAGTTAAGATAAACGCTAGGTAGGCGTTACTAAGTTAAAAGATAATATATAATCTACTTAGACTTAGTAAAGTAGATCTATAAATTATTTAATACTATAGATAGAATTAAAAGTAAGTTATTAAGTTATTATTCTTCTTTAGTATAAATTTTATTAATCCTCTTAATATCCTTATACTTCTAAGCTTTTTTAAAGAAGGATTAAAACTTAACGTTTATAAAAAAGATCTATAAATTAATCTAATTATTAATTTCCCTTTTAGCTTCCTTATTAATAGTATTAGAATGTTCTTATAGTTTTTATAAAAGACTATTTACTATAGTGTTTTATAAGCCTTAAATATACTAGACTTTAAAGTTAAATATCTTAATCTATATAATCTAATAAATAATAAGCGTATTAGGGATATTAAAGGCTACTCTATTAAGTTATATAATAAGTATCTAAGTATTAGTTTCTAAAAGGAAGTATTATATATAAAAGTAGTTATATACCCTCTTAAGAGCCTTAAGGACTTTATAAAGTTTCTTCTTACCTACGTTATAGTATATTTTACCTCCTAACTAAGTACTACTCTTAAACCTTAAGACTATTCTCTTATTACTAATAAACTAACTAAGAACTTCTCTTTATTCTATAGCGCTTATATTAACTATAAGATATACTTCTCCTCCTTTAGGACTATAGTTAATAGTAATAAGGACTAGCGCTATAGTAAGCTTTATCTTAAGGACCTCTATTTTATTATATTATTCTTATTCTTACTTAAAATAGAAATCCTTCTTAAGTAAGTTTATAAGAGGCTTTATAATAGTAGAAAGGTTTATAACCTATATTTAATAAAATAATAAAATACTTAGGAAAGCTTTTAGCTTTATAAGGTTATTATAAATAGCTTATTTATAAATCTTTATTATCTTTTTTTCCTTTAGCTAATAGGTATATATTCTCTAAATGTAGCTAATAATTAAGACTACTTCCTAAGCCTATTAAGACTTAACTATTATAATAGTACACTCTATAAGCTTAAGGTTAACTAAGACTTTGATAATATTAATAAAGTGTTTTAAAATAAATCTATAAATACTAAGATAACTATTAACTTCCTTATTATTATATTTAGAAACTAGTCCTTTACTTATATTAATATTTAGAAACGTCTTATAATATTTAGGAATAAGGTTATAAAGTATTTTAATTATAACCCTTATAAACTAGGTAATAGAGTTAGTAGCTCCTTATAGTATATATATATAAAAGTCCTATAGGAGATAAAATAGTTATAATATTATAGCTCTTAAGGTCTAAAGGCACTTAGTTATATCTAGAGAAGAAGTCTAATAGTAAGAATAACTAGTATATTATAAAGTCTTTTAAGAAGTCGTCTAGTATAAGTAGTAAGGCTATATTTTATATAGTAACACTATTTATCTTTATAGTAAAGTTAATAAGCCTTATTTTTCTATTCTTCTTCTTTATAAGAAAGAAAAGGTTATAGTAAGTAGTATAGCTTTATTCTAAAATACCTTTATTAAGTTAGTCCTTTAAGATACTAATAACGTCTTATTCTAAAGCTTTAGGAATAAGAATACCCTTTACTTTTTAAGCGTTATAAGGAATAGTTTAAATATCTTATAAAGAAGTAATAAAGGGGTATAGTAAGCTATAATAAGGAAACTTCTATACTAAAGCCTTCTCTCTTACTATTAAAATAGTAGTAAGAAGCTTCTTCTCTTAAGGTTATAAATAGTTAACTATTTTAAAAACTACTTTTAGTTATTCCTTTATTAAATATAAACGTTTTTCTATATCTAAAAACTTTAGTATAATTAGGTCTATAAATAGGCTTTTTAAGTTAGGCTAAAGGTTATTCTTTACTTTATCTTACGCCTTAAGTTTCTATTTAGGGTTACTATCTAAAGTAAAGCTATCTAATATAGTATTATTAACTAAGTAGATCTTTTTATCTTTAGTTTTATATATAGTATAGATATTTTCTATTAGCTTCTTATTATTAGAGTAGGTTTTTAAACTAAATAGGACTTCTATATATACTAAAAGCTTAACCCCTTTCTTATAAGCTATCTTCTTTTTCTTATATTTTTATTTTATTAATTTCTTCTTATTTTTATTTATTATAAATCTATAAATATAGTACTAATTATTAGGTAAATAGCTATTATAAGTCTTTATATATTTTATTACTTTTAAAATTAATTTATAAATTTACTTAAGTTTTAGCTTTATAACTATACGTATTATATTCTTAAGGACTTTAAGGAAGACTTTACTATACTCCTTAAAGATAGTAATAACTTCTTTATCTTCCTTAAGTGATTTCTAGACGTTAGGTAGTAGAGTTTATATAGTTTTAGTATAGGTAATTTATAAGGTATTAATATCTTATTATAGTTATATACTTCTTAGTATTATATTAATTTCTTCTTTATTTTTAATAGTATAATAAATTCTTAGAAAGACTAAGCTAACTATAGTATAAGGAGTTACTATAGTAGCTACTATTTCCCCTCCTCTATAGGAATTAGTCTAAAACGTTAAATATTAAGGAAGTAGTTTATATTAGTAATAAAGTTAGAGAATCTAGTGGTTAATTTCTTAGTATAAAATAATAAGGGAATATAGATCTTAAGATTTATAGGCTAAAATAAACTAATAATTTAGTTTTTAAAGTACTCTAGAGATATATAAGTCTTTAAGATAAAAGGAGCACTAAAGACTAAATCCTTATTATAGGTACCTTTTAGAAAAATAAAAAAACCTACGTCTATAACGTAGTTTCCTCTAAGGTAGACGTTATATATAATAGCTTTACTAAACTAAATATACTTAGTTTAGTCTATAATCCCTTTAATACTAAGGTCTATTTTAATAACGCTATCCTAAAGACTAAGACGTTATATATAGGATTTAAAGATAAGGTTAATTACTAAGCTACTATTAAGTATACCTCTAATAGGTATATTATCTTAGTAGCCTAAAGAGATGAAAAGCTACTAGTAAGTAACTATAAAATTATAAATAGTAATTTAGTAGAGAATATTAATAATATCTATAAATTATTAATAGTTAATAGAGTTAGTTTTAAAGATAGTATTAAATAAGTTAACGCTTAAGTTAATATAATAGATCTATAAATAGTTTAAAGAAGTTAAAGCGTTAGTTATTAAAGGACTAGGATTAGGTATAATCCCCTTATTATTATTCTAATAGTCTATCTACTAGTAAATAGTATAATATTAGTTTCTAATACTATTAAATTATTAAAGTAGCTATTTATTAGTAGAAATAAAGATATCTTATACCTCTTATAAAAGGCGTACTTTATAGTTAGCTATAGTAACTTTTACTTATTTATAGATAATATTATTATAGTCTAGCTAGGCTTATTAAAGAACGTCTTTAGGGACTAAATTCTTATTATTAGTCCTTTTATAAAATAGTTATTAGGGAATAGATTAACTTCTTTAAATAGGAAAGCTTTTAAAAGGTATGCTTTTATTATTATCAATAGGTTCCTTAATTATATTTAGTATAAGAAGTTCTAAAGCTTTATTATAGTCCTTAAGTTTAATTACTTTATTATTATCTTCTATATTTTATTACTAAACGTCTAATAAATTTACTATTTATAGTATTCTTTTAGACTTTATTTTATAAGAAACCCTTCTATAGTTAGTAGCCTTAGCTTTTTCTATAGTAGCTATATCTTTAATAAGGCTAGTAGTTATAAAGATATAGAAAAAATTAAAATTATTAATAAAGGTTACTTCTTCTACTAAAGGCTAATTTATAGGCTTATCTTATTATTACCTTTATACTATATAAGTTTTATATTTCTTAATTTCCCTTTTCAAACTAATAAAGAATTCTTATCTTAGAATTCTAGCTTTATTATATAAAGTAAAAAAGTATCCTTATAAGTAGTAATATACCCTTTAGGGTATTATATCATATAAAAAAGGATTATAGTATAACTAGCGTTTATTACTCTTTTCTACCTGGCTTATCCTATATAGTACTAATTCTTCTAATATTAACTAGGTCTATAGCTACACCCTTTATAAAAGCTTCTTCTCTATAGGTACTAGTTATACTATATATACTAAATTATAAAAAGCATACTTTAGTACTAGCCTAAATACTTATTAATTATCTTAATAGTTACTTTAGTATTCTCTCTTTTAGCTATATTATTAACTAAATAACTTAAGAAGCCCTTAAGTATGTTAATTTCGCTATTAACTATCTTACTTAACTATAAGTCGTTAGGTAAGTCTATATAGAGAATAACTAGGCTAAAGATAGCCTTATTTAGAAGCTACTAATTGCTGCGTTAGTAGTTAGCCGCCTAGCTAGCGTACTATACGCAGTGTTATCTAGCTAGCTGCTTCTATAAAGGACAGCTTAAATAGTTAATAACTTTAATAGGGTTAAAAGTAGTAAGTATAATAATTCTAAATAGTGTCTTTATCTTAAGATAATATACTAGTTAAGAATAGTATAAGTAGTATTAATTATATAGCTAGGTAAATAGTGTTAATATAAGAGGAAGAATATATACTAACTTATAATAGTCTTTTACTCCTATAAAAAGTCTATATATAGAGTTTAAAACCTCTATAGTTTTATAGTAGCCTTTTACTACTATAAAAATTCTACCTAGAGTTTAAGACCTCTATATAGTACTAGGTCAGTAGTCTGGCTACACTAATAAGGGCACCTAATTAACTAGCTAGGATTCCTCTATTTGATCCACTTTTTGCATCAGGCTATAACTATTAGCACATCACACTTTTATCTTACGCGTACGCACGCGCGTACAGCATTACATATTAGAATACCTAAACTACCTATTGTCTTATTTCCTTACTATAGTATCCTAATAACGTTAACTTAGCCTTAAATTAACTTAAAACTAAAGGCTAAATTAAGAGCTTTCTACTAATACCTGTTCTGTAATCTTTATACTTTATACTAAAGGTAAAAATAAGAGTAAAATTATATGCTAATTTAGTATTAACTGTACGACTGTATATTAAATAGTCTAACGATAGGAAGTAACCTCCTTAAACACATCACTCCTACAGGCTGGCTAGCCTTAACAGCTGACTTCCTCTTAAGAGTATTAATTTATTAAGATGCTCTTACGCTTCCTAAAGACCCTATAGAAGACCCTTCTTACTAAGTCTAAGCTTTATGCTTTAAAGAGCACTTTATAGTGTATTCTTTATCGCTACTTTATAGTGTATTCTTTATCGCTATTACATCTAGAAATAACGCTTAGCCTGGCGCCTAGCATTAACTGCTAGTAACGCTAAAGTAAGACTTTAGTACTACTGTGTGTAGTAGGGGAAAAAGGATATCCTTATAAGGGGTATTATAAGTAATAAGTGCTCTATTTAGAGTTCTCCTAATAGAACTATTTAGATATAGCAATACGCCTATATAAAGTTTTATAAAAAGAACATTAATCTTACTACTTATAGTAAAGATCTTAAAGTTATAGTCTAGGCTGGAATAACCTAAGATAGGCTAAGCCCTCTAGTTTTCCTAAAGCGTAATAATAACGCTAAGAGGAATAGCTACTCTTTAAAGAGCTATTATGCTGCTTTAGAAGAAGGACTTCTACCTTTTTATAAAGCTAGGTAAGTCTTTTAATAAAATAACGCCCCTATTTACATATCGTACTACACTTAAGAGTAGCTTAAGGTAATGTAAAGGGCGGGACGAACGTCTGGTTTAACGAATTGGTGCCTTAATTAATATCTATCTAAAGCTAAGGAGTAAGAGGGAGGTTATTCCTTTAGGAGTAAGGTAACTACTTTAAAGGGGTTAGTTCTTATAGGCGGTAGCTGTAGGCAGAACTAGGGGGCTTAGCGCGCTATTAGTATACCCTTAGTATAGGCGCAGCCTATACGTATTACTAAGTATTTAGCCTATAATATTACCCCCCCTCTCCCTACTAGCGTTACTAAGGCACTAGTAACTACTTAGGGTCTTTATTATAGACCCTAATAGGTCTATACTTTAACTTATAGTAATTAAGGGCTTCTATTTCCTTAATAGTATCTACTAGTTCCTAAGTAGGTGTAATAAACCCTACTTACTTTATAAAAGCCTCTCGTCTAGTTCCTTTACCTTTAGCCTTCTAACGCGCAGCTAAGATCTCCTTTACTATCTATTCTTTCTTACTATTATTAGCTATTACTAGTAGAGGCTGTTTATTATCTAGGACTTACCTTAGTAATAGATTAGTAGCTACTTACTAAAAAAGGTTTATATAAAACTATAAGTATAGGTTCCCTAAGACGTCTAGTTCTACTACTAAAAGGCTAATAACCTTTAATACTATATACTAATAACATAGCTAGTCTAACTTCTTACTAAGGTAAAGGGTTAAGTAGTTAGCTATTAATAGCTATACCTTATCTCTTACTTTAAACCTCTTTAATACCTTTCTCTATTAGTTTACTAATTATTTAGTATTCTACTATATAGTAGCTATAGAGGCTTATATAAACTCCTCTATTTCCTTTAATCTCTTTACTAACCTTTATATAACCTTATCCCTTAGCTTACTTATTAATAGTTTAGTATCCTCTACTAGTAATAGCTTAATATAGTAACTATAGTCTAAAAAGAATACACTTATACTAGTTACTAAAGTTACCCTATTATTTAAGGCTAACTATATTACTAGTAAGTTCCTCCCTTAGTCTTTCTATAAGAAGTAGATATATACTTATAAAATTACTTATATCTCTTAGTTATAGCGTTCTATACCTCTATCTATTTATAAGTAGTAAGCTATACTAAGTTAATAATTAATCCCTAACAGCTTATAGAACGTCTTCTAAAACTTACTTATCTAGTTACTCCCCTTATTACTTATAATACTTCTTAGTATACTATAGAATTAGAAATAGTAATATAAGAACCGTTCTATATAAGCTTCTACTTCTATTATATTTATCTCTTTAAAAGTTATATTCTTTTCTAAATAGTCTACTATTACCTATATATTAGTACTTCCTTATTAGTCTGTTAGTAGTAGGTTAGTAATAAAATCTATTAATAAGTTACTATACTTCCTCTTTAGTATAGGTAAAGGCTATAAGAAGCCTCTCTTTACTTATTACTAAATATATATTCTTCTATATATATAGTAGTTATAGACGAATTAGCATACTATCGTTAATAAGCTAGGCTAAAAGAATTAGTAGCTAATAATCTTAAGGGTGCTATTTCTTCCTAAGTATTTAGATATATAAGAGTTATAGCTCTATTAGATAATTATTATTTATAAAGCGTTTATAAGGTCCTTATTATTATAGTTCCTAAGTACCTATATCCTATCCCTAAAAACTAGCCTCTTTATACTATTTAGGCTATATTCTATAATATTTACCTTTAGACTAAGGTTAGGGGGAAATAATTAGTCCCCTTTAGTAACTATAGTATAAATACGTTAGTAGTCCTTATCTAAGTCCTATGTCTTCTCCTAAAGGTATTATAGTTTCTATTAGTCCTTAAATACTACTAACTTAGGCACTTTAAGTTATTTAACACCTGTTTACTATATAGCTTCTTTAGCTAAAGCTAACTCTAGGAGAAGTTATATTACCTTACCTAGCTCCCTCTTATTATTCTAACCTAATAGTTTATCTTACTCTTATTAAGAGAATACGTTAGGTACTACTACTTCTACCCCTAGGCGGTATTCTAACTAGAAGTTATACTAAGCTAATTCCTCTACCTAATAGACTTATCTTTCTAAAAGCGTTTACTTCTTTATAAAAAACTTAAGACTCTTATAGTCTATTAACACCTTAAAGCTAGGTATACTTCTTAGCTTAGCTCTTTAGGCTTATAAATATAATAGTACTACTAGTAGCTCTTTATTATATATTAGGTAGTTATACTCTATAAGTATTAGTTTCTATAAGTAAAAAGTAACTACTTATTAACACCTTTCTTTATTTACTTAGGTAAGCGTTCCTCCTAACGTAAACCCTAAGTAATTAGACTTAATAATCGTTATGTCGTTAGGGTTAAATTAGTAAAGAACTAAGGCTTCTATAAAACGCTTCTTTAGTATAATAAAGGCTTCTTTTTATTTTAGCCTCTATATAAAATAAACCCCCTTTTCTATAAGGGTATTTAAGGGCTTTACTAACCTTAAGTAGTTTTATATAAAGATTTAATAATAGTTAGTAAACCCTAGGAAACTATAAACCCCCTTTATAGTCTTAGGCGGCGCCTACTTAGTAATAGCTTTAATCTTTTTAGGATTATAAGTAACCCCCTCCCTAGCTTTAAGGATAAAGCCTATATACTTAATAGTCTTAATAGAAAACTTACATTTTATAGGATCTAAGTTAAGACTAGCTTACTAAAGTGCTTATAGTACCTTATATACTTTCTTCTTATAGTTTTCTTTAGTTTTATTAGTATAGATTAAGACGTTATTAATATATATAGTAATAAAGTCGTCTAGGAATTCCTATAGTATATTATTAATATATTACTAAAAGGTTACTAAGGCCTTAGTAAGCCTAAAGGGGTATACTAGCTATTTAAATAACCTATATCTTATTTAGAAGGTAGTCTTCTCTTTATATCCTTTTACTATTTTAATCTTATAGAAGGCTACTACTATATCTAACTTTATATACTACTTAGTAGCGCCTACTTACTAAAGGGTCTCTAATATTAAGGGGAGTAGGTAATAATCCTTCTTTATAATAGCGTTTAGTATATAGTAATTATAATAAAAACGTAGGCCTCCTTCTAACTTCTTTATAAAAAGTATAAAGGCTTCTATAGAGGAGCTAATAGCCCTAATAAACCCTTTATTAAGTAGGTCTTCTAAGGTCTTTTTTAATACTAATAATTCTTCTCTTAACATCCTATATAGAAGGCCTTAAGGTAATAGTAACTCCTTACTATCTGCTTTACGTTTTAGAAGTATCTTATAGTTAGCACTAAGATAGTATAGTAGTAGGCTATTAGCTTACTTTAGGTTAAATAGATTATTAAACTTAGCTAGTACCTTACTTAGCACTTAGTATTAAAGGTCCTCCTTCTTCTTTAGTTATAAGGCCTTATTAATATCCTTAAGGCTAATTGCTTATACTTATGCTATAATATTAGATAGGTTTTTACCTCTTTTATAGGCTACTTAGTAATAGATTACTATAAATAAAGGGGCTTAAAGTATATATACTTCTTATATTTCCCTTACTTTTTCTAACTCTCTCTAGCCTATAAGATAGACCCTTACGCCTCCTTTCCTATAGCGGATTTTCCTCTTCTTAGCCTTATAAGTAATATCTATATCTTCTATCTATAGCTTACCTAAGAAGACATTAACGTCTAGTCTTTAGACTATATAGGCGTATAGTCGCTATACGTAGCCGCTTAGCTTAAGGTTAAATACTATAACTCCTTTTATAATTATACTTACTATGTTATTAGTAAACCTATAGAGCTGTCTTTTATTTTTATCTACTAGTAGAAATTAATAAGATTAGGTAAACTTAGTATCTACTATTATGTAGATATTATAACCTATATCTATTAGGGCTTTTATAGGGGTTCCTTTATTAATATAGGCCTATACTAAGGTAGTAAGGCTAGTTATCTTCTTTTTTTTCTAAAACCTTTTCTACCCTTTTATCTTATCTTCTGTTAGCTTTAGTACCTAACTTTATACTAAAGTTAGTTTTTTCCTAAGTCTTCTAAGCTACTTACTATTAGTAAGGACTTACTCTTAGATTAACTCTCCTTTATACTCTTCTTAGGTACTACTTTCCTAACTTTAGCCTTCTTTTTAGCCTATAGTCTTTTAGGGTAACTATATACTATATAGCCTACTTAGCTATATTTATAGTAATAGCGCTTATTAGTCTTTTCTTCTTTAGCGTCTTTACTTAATAAAGTACTATTCCTTTAGGGTCCCTTTACTTTATTCTTAGTAGACTTTTAGACTAACCTAGTTATAGGCGTATTACTATTAGTATCTCTTCTTATATAAAACTAGTATACTTTACTATAGCGTTCCTCTTATAATAGTCTTATATTAGTATACTTTAGCTTCTTAGTAATAGTCTAGACTTTAGATAACTAGTTAACGTAGTTAGTTAGTAGGTTTACTATAGTAAGGCTTTACTAAAGGCTTAGCTATAAGGCTTCTTTTAGTATTATAATCTTTACTAAGTCTACTTAATCTACTCTTCTAGCTTCTACTATTACTTATTCCTATTTTAGTAGGAAGCTATTTAGTAACTAGTTCTCTTTCTATTAGAGTATCTAAAGGGTAGTAGAGGCTTAAGACTACATACTTAGGTCCCTATACGTTTAGTCTAGGTAAGCTATAAAGTTAGTAGCCTATTACTAACTATTTAGCCCTCTAGCTATATAAAACGTTACTATAACTTATTATAGACTACTATCTAAATAGGAGTTAATAAGGTACTATATCTTAGCGTTTAACTTAAAGAAGGCGTAGTTAATCTAAATCTTATCCCTTATCTATTATACCTATATTATATATTCCCTTCTCTTACCTAAAAACTTAGGTAGGTTAGGTAGTAGTTTTTAATTTAGTCTTAATAATAGTTTAGTACTTAGTAGCGTTATAATCCCTTAGGGACTACTAGTTATTACATCTATATTACTTTATAAAGCTAATTACTATTAGTTAAGTTCTTCTATAAGCTTTATAATCTTCTACTATAGTAGTACTATAGTATTATTTAGAAGTAGCTAAAGCTACTCTATACTAGTTAGTTATTATACTAAATCTATTTATATAGTGTAATTAGTAACTAGTTAGTAACTAGGGTTTAGTTTTATAAGTTTTAGATATATAAAAGGTGTTACAGGCCAGTGCCCAGTATGTTAGCTTAGGCTTTGCCTAAGTAACCACGCCCCACCGGCGCCCCACCAGCACCCCACTAGCGCTCCCCCTATACTACGCAGACCAACACAACAAGATTTCCCTATTTTCCTCTTTCCCTTCCTTAGTTAAAAGTAAACAGCAATAGAGGCACTTCACCAGTTAAACGCACTACAGAGCCAACCCTTTACATACTTTCAACTCGCCTACAAAAAACAACACTAAGTCAAACGCTACTCCCCACCAACTCAACGATAGCTAACAGAACAATAGAGGCCCAACTACAGCAGTTAGTAAATAAAGCCGTCAGGCCCCTCTAAGACAGGATCGCCCAGCTCACAATAAAGCTAAAGCAATACCAAACAAAAGTAGTAGAGACCACAAGGTTAACTACACCAAAAGGCAGTACCCCTCCAGTAATACCTAGTAAAAAACTTAGCAACAGACCTAGACAGAAGCCCCTACCCTCTCCACCAAAGTTTAACAGCAAACAACAAGAGTACGCAGCATAAGCTCAACAGATAAAAGATAAGATCAATATAGATTAATCTTTTTACACTTCAAACCAAGAATTATAGTACCTAATCAATTCATGCCTAAACTCCAGTCCCCAGCAGGTAGTCGCCACCTTCTACACAGCCAGAGGGAACAACAGTCTCCAAAGACCTAAAGATTTCCTCACATACCTCAACCAAACGTACCTTAACCCTAATACCCAACCACACACTACCACCTCTATACACACACTACGCCAGAAGGACAATAAAAGCTTAGCAACGTTCCTCCCAAAGTTTAAGCGTACACTAGCTGAAGCAGGGGGGAACCAGTAGCCCACAGCAGTCCAGATATCCCTTCTCAAATCAGCACTCAACCAAAAATTAAAGGAATACCTAGTCCCAATCCACCTACCACCACACAACTATACAGGGTAGCTATCTCAAGTACAAGAAATCACCTAGAAGATAGAAAAAGTAAAGCTAGCCTCCCATACAGAGCAGTATCAGCAGACCCCCTAAGGCCCACTAAAGGACAAAGACAGAGACACTCCTATAACAGGGTCAATCCAAGTAGCAGCTATAAGCAGCCCCAAGACACAAGGGAGCCACACCTACACCAGGTCTAGCAGCTCAAAGGCCAACAAACACCCTAACCGCTAAGAATACTTTAAGTACAGCAAAATCAGCCATATAGCCCTAAACTATCGCACCAAGCTCTATAAGAAGGGGAAAGCAGCTAAACCTACTAAAATCATAAGAGTTAAAAAGACCCCTCTAGAGGAAAGCAGGTCTAAAGACTAAACACCCACTAGCTCCTCCCCTCCTAAAAGTAAGGAGTTAGGAAAAAAGTAGCTCTAAAACAAAATTAGGTTCTAGAGGCAACAAAAGAAGAAGTCAAAAAATAGGCTTAGTTATAAAAAGCTCTACTTACCATTAAAGGATCAGCCACTATATAGGCACAGATTAATAAGAGATATTTAACCCACCCCCTAGTTAACTATAGCTGCAATATCTACGCAATAGTGAATAAGAAGCTAGCCTACAACCTCCGCCTACCGTACGTAGACCAAGTAAAAAGACCTATTCGTAGGTTTACAGAAGAAGGCCGACCACTTATCTATACTAAAGGAGTAGTAGTAATAGACCTAGAGATTAGCAGTTACATCTAGAAGATCTACACACACGTCGTCAGGGATTTAGAACCCTAAGTATACCTAAGCAGACTATAGATAGTCCTAAATAACGTCACATACTAAGCAGGGGATCACCAGATACACCACAGTAAGGAAAACATAAAGGTATATCTCTTAAACCAAGAAGAACCTAAAAACATAAAGCGTATCCAGAATACAAAGCTCCTATAGGCTTCTACCTTTACTATTATATACTAAAGAGTAGCTTAAGTATAAAAGGGAATACTAAGTAATAAGTAGGTAATACTAAGCGTTAGAGCAATAAGCCTATAGGATATTAAGAAAGCCCTCTAACTAAAGAAGAAAGTCAACCTACAAGACTATATCCTAGCAGATATCCTTAGGGACTTCCCTACACTCTTCAACCTAGAAAAAGCACACCTACTTCCCCCCTAGCAACCCAGTAAAGACTATAAGATACTACTAATACCTAGGCCAAACAGCAGAGACCCCCTATTACCATAGGGACCACTATACAACATATTATAAAAAAAGCTCTTAGTCTTAAAGAAAACCTTAGAGGATCTACTAAATAAAGGGTTTATTAGGGCTAGCAGCTTAGCCACTAGTACCCTAGTACTCTTCGTTAAGAAGCCAGAAGGGGGAATATAATTCTATATCAACTATAAAGCCCTTAACGCTATTACCTAGAAAGACTACTACCTACTTCCCCTTATATTAAAAACACTAAGGCATATAGGGGCTACTAAGTAGTATACAAAACTTAACGTAGTAGTAGCGTTTTATAAGATAAAAATCTATAAGGGAGATAAAGAAAAGACAGCGTTCTAAACTAAATATAGACTCTTTAAATAGATAGTATACCCCTTTAGGCTTACTAACGCCCCCACTTCGTTCTAATAGTATATTAATAGCACGCTACAGCAGTTCCTAGACAACTTCGCAACAGCCTATATAGATAATATCCTCATCTACTCTAACAGCACAGAGGAAGACTATAAGGCCAAGGTGCAGCAAGTCCTAAAAGCACTTATAGCAGCAGGTCTACACCTAGACCCTACTAAGTATAAGTTTACTATAAAGAAGGTAAAATACGTAAGCTTTATTATTATAGCTAAAAAGGAGATCTCCTATAACCTAAAGAAATTACAAGCTATTAAGGAATAGCTACCCCCTAGGTCTATAAAAGAAGTCTATAGCTTCCTTAGATTTACAAACTACTACTATATATTTATACTAAACTATATAGAGATCACTACGCCACTTACTTAACTAATAGGGAAAAAGACTTTTTTTAAATAGGGAAAAAATAAAGAGGCTGCGTTCCGACAGTTAAAGGAACTCTTTACCACAAAGCCAGTACTCTACAGGTTTAACCTAAAGGCTAATATAACAGTTAAGACCAACTACTCTAGGTTTACCCTAGGGGGCACTCTAACGCAGACCAATAAAGAGGGCAAAAGTCACCTAGTAGCCTTCCACTCCTAAAAACTATCCCTAGTAGAGTACAACTACCCTATCTACAATAAGGAGCTCCTAGTAGTACTATATTATCTTAAAGCCTAGTAAGTAGAGTTATAAAGCATAAAAACCTTTAGGATCCTAACAAACTACAAAAGCCTAAAATACTTTATAAAGAAGTAACGCCTAATAAAGAGGTAGAGCTACTAAGCAGAAAAGCTAGCCTAGTATAACTTCTACCTAGAATACTAACTAGGCAAGGACGCAGTAGTCTCTAACGCACTATCGCGTAGGGAACAAGACACACCCTCTAGATAGGATAATAAGAGGGAAAAGGGTTAAGTAATTCAAGTTATTCCAAACCATATGTTCCTATAAGGAACTCCAGCTAAAAGCCCCTAAGTACAGCGCGTTAAGCTAGAAGACAACTACCTACCCCTAACCACAGTATTTAGTAGGAACAACAAGTTACAACACCTATAGAAGACAACCACAGTAAAGGACGCCACATATCAGCAAGTATATACAGTAGTATAAGACTAGCTTAAAAGCTTCCCACTAAACCTTCACCTTAAGGTATAAATTACTAAGTATACCCTTAATAACCTTAAGCGCCTAACCTTCTAAGACTAACTATAGGTACCTAAAGGGAAGGGAGCTAACGACCTACTAAACAAACTTCAGACCTAAATCATCTAAGGCTACTATAACTCTAAACTAACAGGTCACCTAAAGAGGAACAGCACTCTAGAGATTATATCTAAAAAGTTCTTTTAGCTAAGACAATCCTATAACGTAAGAAGATTCTATAGGAATTATAACGTCTACAGAGGAATACATATTTAGCAGTAAGTAAAGAGGGGGCTCCTTAAGCCCCTCCTAATACCCCTCTAGCTAAAAAGCAAACTATTAATAGACTTTATAACTAACCTTCCCCTAGCAGAAGAAATAAAAGCTAAATATATATAAGTAATAGTAGATAGGCTAAATAAGTCTATAACACTAGAGGAGATAACTACAATAGAAGCAGAGGCATATACCTAGCGGTTTATTACCAGCTACTACTAATTCTATAGTATACCGAAATCCATAGTAAGCAACAAAAAAATAAACTAAGTAAGCCGCTTCTAGAAACAGTTCTACAAACTCATAGGGGTAAAGCAGCTCCTTAGCACCACCTACTATCCTTAGACTAATAGCAGCACAGAAAGATTCAACCAAAAGATCTAAGTAATACTTAGGGCCTACGTATGCTATACGTAAGAAAATTAGGGGAAGCTACTACCCAGCACACAGCTAGCAATTAATAATAAGGTTACTAGCACCACTAGATTATCCCCCTTCTTCCTAAAGTACAGTTACTACATCAACCTACTACTAGTTATAAAGGAAGAAAGACTACCTCCTATAGACAGTAAGTCTAAAAAGGCTAACTAAGTAGTCTACTAGTTAAGAGAAGTAACAGAATTCACACAGGCTACCATAGCAGCAGCACAACACAAAGCTAAAGAAACTACAAATAGGAAGCGCAGCCCAATAAAGCAGTACTAAGTAGGCAATAGGGTTTAGCTTTCTATAGCAAACTATACAACACTAAGACCAAGCAAAAAGTTATCCTAGTTACATCATAAGTATAAAGTTACTAGGATTATCTTACCATATATTATTAAACTTAATGTCCTTAGGCGCATACACCTACACTTCTATATAGACTTACTACAGAAGGCAGCAGAAGACCTACTCCCTAGCTAAACCTAGACAGATAAACAGCCACCACTAGTAATTAAGGTAGATAGCAAAGAGCAGTACTAAGTTAAACGCATATTAGCAGCAAGATAGAAGGTTATAGGGCAGGAGAGGGCTAGAGAGGTATTAGTGCGCTGGAAAGGATACGTAGACCCCTCTTAGGAACCAATTAACGCTATCGCAGAGCTCACAGCGCTTAACAAGTATAAGGCGGAATACAGCAATATCATAAATAACAACAGAGACCTAGCTTACACCTATTAGGTCTACCGGCAGGACAGGGGGAGGGAGTAATATTATAGGCTAGTACCTAGTATATTAGCTTAAGCTTTACCTAAGCAACTACGCCCCACCAGCGCCCCACCAGCACCCCACTAGCACTCCCCCTATACTACGCAAACCAACACAACAGGATTTCCCTATTTTCCTCTTTCCCTTCCTTAGTTAAAAGTAAACAGCAATAGAGGCACTTCACCAGTTAAACGCGCTACAGAGCCAGCCCTTCACAAAAGGTAGGATAAACGTCTAGTTTAATAAATTAGTACCTTAATTAATATCTATCTAAAGCTAAGAAGTAAAAAGGAGGTTATTCCTTTAGAAGTAAAGTAACTACTTTAAAGGGGTTAGTTCTTATAGGTAGTAGCCGTAAGCAGAACTAAAGGGCTTAGTGCGCTATTAGTATACCCTTAGTATAGGCGCAGCCTATACGTATTACTAGGCATTTAGCCTATAATAGGTAAGAGGTATATAGGTTATTAACTAGCCGGCCTATAGTCTAGATCTTAACCCTATTAAGTATGTATAGAAAGCACTTAAGGTAAAACTTTATAAGCTTTACCCTCTAGTTAATAAGCTGCTAAAAAGTAAGGCAGGCTGTAAAGAGCTAGAAAGGCGGTTATAAGAGGCGTATAACTTACTGCCGTCTATATTTGTTATACAATTAATAGATTCTATCTAGGATAGGATTACTAAATGTATTAAGGCGTACAGCTAGTATACGCAATTTTAGAAGTATTTATTTTAGCTAGAGCTTACACTAAAATATTATGCTAGATAAATTATCAGCCTTAAATAATGTGGGGCAGAACACTATATAACCCTTATTAGTATAGCCAGACTACTAACCCAACACTATAGTTCTATATAAGCCTAGTTTAATTTATATATATAACTAAGATAGCTTTACTAAGTTATTAGTATAATTAAGGTATAGTGCTAATTATATATTTCTAGAATTATATAATTATATTAGGTATTCCTTTAGAAAGTAAGGTTATTTAAGACTATTATTACTAGTGTAAAAAGGAAAAAAAAACTAGAAATATATTATATATAACGTATATATATAGTAAGTAACGTATTATAGTAAGTAACGTATTATAGTAAGTAACGTATTATAGTAAGTAACGTATTACCTTATTATACCTTAAAGAGCACTTTTTTAACTAATTTTCAAAAATCTAATTCTTATTTAAAATAGATATAACTTTATATACAGGTCTTAATGAGAGTTATATAGTAGTAAGAAATCTATAAAAATTATTATAGTACCCTAACCCTCTATCCTACTTAACCACTCTTATCTAAGTAGGCGATAAGGCTTCTAAGGGTTAGCGTATAATAATAATTTCTAGTAGATTTCTTTTAAGCTTCTAACTCTTATTAAAAGCTGTCTATAAAGCCTTATCAATTTTAGATAAGAATTAGATTTTTAAAAATTAGTTAAAAAAGTGCTCTTTAAGGTATAATAAGGCAATATGTTACTTACTATAATACGTTACTTACTATATATATACATTAGTTTTCTTTTATATAAAATATAATTATAAAGTATAAAATAGATAATACTAATATCTATAACTTTAATAAGACTAGGTTTATAATAGGTAAAATATCCTCTAAAATAGTTATTATAGCTTCTAAATAATATAGTAAGCTAAAAGGAGTATAATAAGGAAATTAAGATTAAGTTATAGTAATTTAAAGTATTAGGTTATATACCTATTTTATCCTACTATATATTATCTTTATAAATAAGTTTTATCTTAACTTCTAGATATATAATAGCCCCCTCCTACCTAACTAAGTAATTATACTTATAGAAAATAGTTAGATAATAAATAAAAAAGGTATAAAATAAGTAAAAGACTTTAATTTTTATATAAGGAGTTATATAAAGGGTGTTTACTACCTCTTTATCTTTAATAGCTATAAAAGCTACGATTCTATTAACTTTAAGCTATACTATAAGAAGGAGAATATTATTACGCTTTATATACCTACTTATTTATTATATAAGCTTTAGCCTCTTAATATTAGGTGATTAAGTCCTTTAAAATAAATATATAGCTAAGAAATTAAGGTCTTTATATAGGTATATAATTTATATAATATAAAAGAAGACTTCCTTTTAGCCTTTTATAAGGCGTATAATAAGGTTATAATAATATTAAATATTTAAATAGGCTTTAGAGTAATTAGCTTTATTTTATATAATCTAGATTATATAATTTTATAGCTAGTTATAAAGCTTTATATACTATTACCTTAAGGTTCTTCTACTAGCTTACTACTTACTTAAGTTCTAAAGACGCTAAATAACCTAATTAAATTTAATTTATATTTTAAATGTATTTTAAATTATATTATATAATATTAGAATAGCTCCCTAACGTTAATTCTTAGGTATATATAGTAGCTAAAGAAGGATTTATAGTAGTAGTATATAACTAGGTTCTACTATAGGTATAAATAACTAAGTATTAAGAGGTAAATAAGTATATAAGCTATTATTATTATATATATAAAAACAGCTTTAAAAAAGTAGAATACTTATAATTATTTAAGTAAAAGATTTAAAGTTTTAAATTAATATAATAGAGTAGTTATAAGTAGAAATAGGTTAAAGTAGTAGTTTTATAAAGAGGATAGAAACGTATATATAATAATACAGTATCTATAAAGAGACTAGCTATAATACTTATATATATTAGAAAGTTAAATCTACCTCTAAAGAAGAGGATTCTAAATAGTTTAAATTAATTTAAGGCGTTATAGTTAAGTTTACTTACACTTTATTATATACGTAGGAATAAGTAATCTAGTTACTTATATAACCTGTTTACTTATAAACTACGTTAAGTATAATTATAATTAAGAATACTTAAAAACTATACTCTTATAAGTATTATATAAACCCTTTAGGGTATTACATTATATTAAAAAAGGATTATAGTATATAAAACCGGCGTTTATTACTCTCTTCTACCTAGCTTATCCTATACACTAATTCTTATAAGACCTCTATATAACGTCTACTTTAACTATAGCTAACTATTATCCGGCTTCTAAAAGCTAACGTTAACTAGGTCTATAGCTACACCCTTTATTCTTCCCTATAGGTACTAGTTATACTATATATACTAAATTATATAAAACACGCTTTAGTATTAGCCTAAATACTTATTAATTATCTTAATAGTTACTTTAGTATCCTCTCCTTTAGCTATATTATTAACTAAATAACTTAAGAAGCCCTTAAGTATGTTAATTTTACTATTAACTATCTTACTTAACTATAAGTCGTTAGGTAAGTCTGTATAGAGAATAACTAGGCTAAAGATTGCCTCCTTTAAGAGCTACTAATTACTACGTTAGTAGTTAGCTGCCTAGCTAGCGTACTATACGTAGTGTTATCTAGCTAGCTACTTCTATAAGGGACAGCTTAGACAGTTAATAACTTTAATAGGGTTAAAAGTAGTAGGTATAATAATTCTAAATAGTATCTCTATCTTAAGATAATATACTAGTTAAGAATAGTATAAGTAGTGTTAATTATATAGCTAGGTAAATAGTATTAGTATAAAAGGAAGAATATATACTAACTTATAATAGCCTTTTACTACTATAAAAAGTCTATATATAGAGTTTAAAACCTTTATAGTCTTATAGTAGCCTTTTACTACTATAAAACTTCTATCTAAAGTTTAAAACCTTTATAGTCTTAGAAGAAGTATAAGCCTAGTTTAATTTATATATATAACTAAGATAGCTTTACTAGGTTATTAGTGTAATTAAGGTATAGCGCTAATTACGTATTTCTAGAATTATATAATTATATTAGGTATTCCTTTAGAAAGTAAGGTCGTTTAAGACTATTATTACTAGTATAGAAGGGAAAAGAAACCTAAAATAAGTATTATATAAAAGGTTATTAGCGTTTTTAAACTAGTAAGATTTACTAGTAACTTACTAGTATATACTAATAGCTAGATATATAGTTATTTTTCTTTATAACTATCTTTTAAAACCTTATAAAATCTAGATAAATATTATAGGATAATTAGGATAATAGCGCTATAGCGCGCTACACTATAAGTTAACTAAGGTTAGGTAAGTGTTTTAAGGCGTAATGTCACAGAACGAAGATAGGCAGGGGACAGTGGGACAATATCCCCAGAAGCACGTGGACATTCACGTGCTCCAGGGGTATATAGGTTACTGTCCC